>MU264595.1:0-23899 GCA_020310875.1 Ceratopteris richardii
GGCATTCGGATTGCCTTTCATCATCAACCGAAGAGTAGAGGCAAAACTCTGATATGAATCAGGAAGACCATTCAAAACGGTCTGCACAAGTGAGCTATCTGGTATAACCTCATCAGCAGAAATCAATTGTTCCTTCAGGTCTTTGATCTTTGTAAGAAAACTGTCCATAGAATCACCTTCATTCATGTGCTCACTCTCCAATTGTTTTCGGAGGTAAGCAACACGAGCCTCATTCCTAGCCTGGTACAAAGTGGTAAGTGTATCCCAAGCATCCTTTGCTGTTCTGCAAGAGCGAATGTGAGAAATAATGGCACGTTTGACAGACAAAGCTATCAATGCATGTGCCTGGGCATCTCTGCCATCCCAACGAATCTGCTCTGCAGTAGGTGCAACAGAAACAGCAGCACGAACAGGAATCTGTGGAATATCATCTTCGACACCATCTTCATCAGCTCCAGCACCTGTATTTGTAGTACCTGTAGTCGCAGGTGTAACAGGATGTCTTTCAACACCCTGCACAATGTTCCACAGTCCTTTTGCAACCAGTACATGTCGCATCATATAAGCCCATAATGGGTAGTTGGTACCATCCAACTTATCCTCAACAGCCAACATACGGAATACATCACTGCTTTCAGCCATGGCCGGTGACTAAAATACCTTGATGCAGAAAATTGATTGTATCTCAAAAAGTTAAAAGGAATTGCCTAGACGAGTTCTGCTAAACCTGTAGCAGAATTTGAGACGCTTATACTGGCGAACAGAAACAGGTATATACCTTTGGCACAAAAGACGAAATAGCCTACACAAGCGCTGCGATAGTGTGTTCGGAAGCCAAAACGAGCTCAGATCGCGATTTCGGCACCACACAGAGAAGCTCTTTTGATCTCCAAAACACCCTGAGTATGCTCAGCAAAATTCATACGATTCTAAGACTGCAAACGGAGGAGACGGCGCCCTAAATGAAGCGATGCTCTGATACCAAGTTTTGGAGTTAGACGTTTGCGGATGCACGCGAACAGCACAAGGAAGAAGAAGAAGCTTGGAGCACAACACGCAATACTGAATGTATTAATAGAGAATGTACAAAGATAAGTAGCTCATTAGGGCAATAGGCGTATATACAAGCTGGGGGAAAAACCTCCTAAAGAGGGAAAAAGTGCCCCAGCAGTCCTAGTGTGTTCACACATCACTACCTAAATATATCAACAATCAAAAGCTCACATAAAACATATTTTTGAGAGTTTACAGATAGCCTGTTTAGAAGAAAATTTTTAATTTTTCTAGATACTTGTTAGAGTGATGAAATCTTTTCGACAATGATGACAATCTAGAGTCCATTGTGATGGATAGTTGCTTTGACGCACAGGAGCACTATCAAGAAAATTACCCAAAAAGAAGAAAACCTCTCACAAGCATTAAAACTATAAATTCAAAGGAGGAAAGTGAAGGTAATCAAAACAAAAAGAAAAGAAAGACAGTGAAACAGCAAAGGAGGAATCATTTTATGGAGTACCAGAAAATTTCTAGACATATGAAGTTGAAGACTGGAAAATTTTGTTACAAATGCCTAAGAGAGAGGCCATCACAAATGAAGCATATGATAATAAAGAAAACAAAAAAAATGTGGTAACCATTGAAGAGAATGAAGAGCGATGTACATACATCGGAGAAGACCTAAGTGCAGAAGAAGAAGTAGAACTTGTAGCTTTATTAAGGGAATATAGGTATGTTTTGCATGGACCTATAGAGACCTAAGGGGGTAGATCTAGAAATATGCTCTCATACAATCCCCATGATGGCTGACACCAAGCCCACCAAATAAAATCCCTACACATATAATGACACTTATGTAGCCAAAATAAAAGAAAATAGACATACTAATTGCTGGATTTATCTATAAGATTGAGCATATTGAATGGTGTCCCCCATTGTAGTGGTGCCCAAGAAGAATGAAAAGTTGTGAGTGTTATTAACCTTAAAAAAGTTAATTCCATTACGATCAGAGATAGCTATCCGCTTCCAATCACCAAACATTTATTGGAGTGTGTTGCAGGGAAGGAAGTTTATAGCTTCCTTGCTGGATTTTTAGGTTTCAATGAAGTAGTCATTGCCTCAGAAGATCAACACAAAATGGCCTTCACCACATAGTGGGGAATCTTTGCATTTCCTGTGATGCCAATGCACTTGCAAAATTCCAAAGGCTCATATGTCATGTCTTCAAAGAGTTGTTGCAAAAGAGCTTAGAAGTATATGCGGATGATTCAGGTGCTCATTCCCAAGAAAGAAGACACTACATAAAGCTTGATGATCACTAAAAAACTTGAATTTGCTGGCTAGTAGATAGTGTCTAAACTTCTTCACAACATATACCATGCCTAAGCCTTCCCTTTCGATTGTTGTATAGTTTTCTTCAGCTATGTTTAGCTATCTTCTAGCATATGCTTTAGGAAAATCTAGATTTCCTTCACCTATGGGTTGTGTTAACATGCATCCTATTGCATAATTGGATGCATCTACATGGACATGGAATGGTTTATTCCAATCAAGAGTGGTCAATATTGGTGTTGTGCACAAACATCTTTTCAGCTCATTCAAGGAATTTTCACATTCATTGTTCCACTCAAAATTGGTCAACAGAGTGTAAGAGGTTTAGCTATGATCGCATACATGTGGATAAAGCTGTGGTAATATCCACAATATCCCATAAATGCTTGTACCTCTTTAACGTTCCTTGGCCTTGACAACTCTATTATGGCTCTTATTTTGACCTCACTGTTGATCCATTCTTAGAAACAATATGACCTAAGATCTTACATGGTCAATAACTTTGCAATATAGCTTCGTAAGATGGTTCCTCTTACTAATGGAATACCACTTTGAAGTGGTTGTTAGGAAAGGTAGGACCCACCTCAGGGTGGATCACCTTTTCTCACATCACTTTACGAGAGTCATCGCAAGGAGTGTTTGATGAACCGCCCCACACTTATCTGTTCAATTTAGAAGTTGTTTCTAAATGGGAAAATAAGTTGGTATTTGTCTTAACCTTCACCCTGCAAATAAGAATCTGAAAACAAACAAACATGAGATTATAAAAATCACAAAAATATCAAATATTGGTAGGAAGTATGTACAAACAAGATACAGAGGGTGTACTAGCTTGTTGTATCAAGGAGGGTGAACATAGTAGTTGGTTGCAACAAGCCCATGAAGGATTTTAGGAGATCATGTTATTGTTAGTGTCCATGTGAAAGGCCAAATGGCCACCGGACACTTCTTTGTATATTTTCTTTAATAAAACATATAATGACCTAGTCAGTCACAGATTGAAAGTTCGATCGCATTTAGAAGACCTAAGAAGTTCGTCTTCGTATTCCCCGTGTACTGTGTTTTCTGCATATTTAGCAGCCTCTGTGCGAAGTACTATGTGCAGCCTTAGGTGCTTGGTTTTCTACCCCAAGGGTATCCTCGTGGAGCTCTCCAGAAGGAGAATGCATTGTGGTGCATCACCATCGAAATACTTCACGGGTATCAGAGCAGTTCGAGGCAAAAGCTTTGTTCCTTTTGTGCAAGCGAAGCGAGAACCCCCCCCCCCCCCCCCCAAGGCTTTCGACTAAGGCAACGACCAAGGCATAGACCTTGGCATACATTGTCATCTGAGTCAGCGAAGTCACCGTTGGCTGCATGCAAGGGAGGACCTCAATGATCAAGGAATATAGAGGTTCCTGGTACTTCCCGAGAGGTTCACCCATCCCAGTATTGTTCCCCCCAGAGCTCGCTTAACTGTGGCACATCTCTTGCCACTAAGCTACACTCTTGTTATGTCTGAAGATGGGAAAGACTAAGGTTGGCATTACCTTGAACAGGCTTTGGTCCCTAAAAGCTTCATTCTTTGCTTTCAAAGCCTATTTTTGAAGCAATTTTGGGGTGTCTTTTGGAGCCAGTTTGGAGTACTTTTGCACATAGTTTCTCTTCACACAGGTCCAAGAACATCAAGAATGGTGTTCTTTGTACTTCTCCGACAATAACTATCAAACTTTGGGGCTCTGCTTTCAGCCACACTCGTAAAACTACAGGTTTCTCAAGAGGTTTTCAGTTTTGGTGGGCAGCAACCACTGCAAATTTATGCAGGTTCTTTGAGCCTAAAACATCAGAGTTGAACAGAAACTTGTAGGTGTTATTAGCTAGTTTTTGGGTTCTGCATTCAACCTTCTATTGTCATTTTAGTGCATATATTGAGCACATACACACCATGTATGCTTCTGTGGATACTGGTTATGTACGTCCATGTGGTCATTGATATAGCAGTTACGTTTTTTGCATAAAGCCTTTTACATTTGATAAAGAGGGTCGTTGGTGAGGTTTTCTTAACTAGGAGACACCCAGATGTCGGGGTCTCTTTGGTGATGCAAGTGGTAGACTTACTCAACCTTTCCATAGGAGATGTATGATAGTTGTGCATAGGTGCTCGATAAGCCTAGTTGGCTTGTATTGGGTGACCGATTATATGCAGTGGAGTCAGTGATTCACTATGCAAGAAAATATGTCAGTACTTGCAATTTTATGATATTTTGACACTAGTCATATGCTCATTTTGTAGAGGATACTTTGGCAAAATTTTTCCAGATTTCTTGTTTTTTAAACTATACAGTGGTCAATTCACTCCTTGATACACTGATTCGTTGGTGTTCTGACTCTTCTAGCTCCATTATCATTCTATTAAGTTCTCTACCATCATGGCATTAGAGGTCTTAGGCACATCCGGTGGATCAGGGTCTAGTGCTAGTCTTCCGAGGAGGAGCTATAACTTGCAGGGCAAAGACCATTTTGAGATTCAAAAATTTGATGGCACAAACTTTTCTCTATGGAAGAATCAGATTAAAGATGTGCTGATTCAAAGGAGGCAATGGAAGCGAGTAAATGGAATTTCAAAGAAGCCTGTTGACATGGATGAAGATGATTGGGATGAGTTAGATGAAATGGCCAGGTCTACCAATAGCTTGCACCTGGCAGATAATGTTTACTTTACAGTATTAGACCGTGAAAGTGCAGAGGAGCTTTGGAAGAAGTTATGCAATACATATGAAAAAGAGACAGCATCAAATAAATTCTATGTGATGAGAAAATTATATGACCTTCGTATGAAGGACACAGATAGTGTTGTTGCTCATCTAAATGAGTTTGATGTTATATTCTCTGAATTACAGGCTCAAAAAATGGATATGGATAATGAAATGAAAGCAGTATTGTTGTTATGCATCTTTCCATCATCATGGGATACATTTTGCATGGCTATTAGCAATAGTGCACCTGGTGGTAAACTCGTCTATGATGACATATGTGGAGCACTCTTGAGTGAGGAGATTCGCAGAAATCTATGGTTGGCACTCAAAGTGGAGATGCATATAATGTTCATGATTCTTACCAAGGAAAGAATCAACAACGTGGCAGGAGCAAGAACAAAGAAAATAATGGTCAACGAAATAAGAGTAGAAGTAAATCAAGGCAGAGGGATATCAAATGCCATTATTTTCATAAGAAAGGACACATGAAGAAAGACGGTTATGCATTAAAGAATGCTAAAGGTAAAGGACAGAATGTTGATGGGCATGTTAAACAGTTACCTGCACCATCTACTTTGATTGTGAAGATTGAAGAAATTAATGCTATTTCTGATGATGCTGATGTGTTGACACTTGATAGTACTATGCCAACTGAGGCTCTTATGGCTGATTCTCTTTCCCACACCTGGCTGCTAGATTTTGGTGCTTCTTTCCATGTGACACCACATAGAGAATGGTTCTAATTATGCAGCAAAGTCTCTTGGTACCTTGAGATTGGTGACTCTTATCAGTGTGATGTTGTGGGGATTGGAGATGTGGTTGCGCAGTTCATTGATGGTTCAAAATTTACTATGCATAATGTATGCCATGTGCCTCCGTTATCACGCAACTTGATGTCAGTTGGTCAACTTGATGACCTTGGTTACAAGGTCGTCTTCTGTACTCATTCATTTCGCATATCAAAGGAAAATATGGTTATTGCAAAAGGAAGCAAAGTTGTCTCACTTTATCCTTGATTTGTATCATAGAAAAAACACTTGTTAGCTGTTACTGAACAGCCTATGGCTTGTATTTGGCATGGTCGTTTGGGCCATACATCTCGTAGTGAAATGGAAAATCTTTCTCGTTCTGGCTACTTACCTGTGTTATCTTTCTCTGATTTTTCATTTTGTGAGCATTGTCAATATGGATTGCAAACAAAAAATGTGCATAGAACACACATTGACTCTGGCACCAAATCACTACAAAGTTTGTCACAAAACTTTTAAGGAGATTTCTACCTCTCAAAACTAACTAGAAATGATTGTACAAGTCCTTTGAGGGCAGAAAACGTTTAGTTAGCATCATTTATTTGTTGCAAAACTTCTATTTGTGAAGCTATAGGTGCATTCTATTACCGTAATTGGTTCTCCAAAAAGGGGAACCACTCTTATTTGTTTTTTTTCCTCTAGCAAGGAGATAGGGAATGTCTTTCTTGAACTCCAATGATATTCATTTATCATTTTTCTTGGGTGAGGGTTTGAATGATTGAAATGAATTGACACAGTTGGGTTTCGCATTATTAATTGCTAGATGTATGTGTGCTACACTTTCGTTGTTGTATACATAACATGGAAAATATAAGGCATGGGAATGTAGCCATGCATTATATATATATATATATATATATATATATATATATATATATATATATAACGAGAATTGCATGAATATAAACAAGAGATAGATATGTATGATGAGTTTGTTATAGACAAGCAGTATGCTATACTTATAGAATGAAATTAGATGCTTGAGTACCTTACGAATATGCTTTCCAACTCACTTCATGAATTAAAAAATAAACTCACTTATGTAAAAACACAATTGCAAGCCATCCCTATGCTAGATTTATAGATTTTTTTATATGAATGAGGAGAAACATGATGATTGAATTGATACTGCCATTGAACATAATACTCATGGTGCCTCTTTAGTTAAATATTTGAAGCCTTCACTTAGTGGGAAGATATGGATTGAAACTAATGGAATGGTTTACATCAGCTTGAACTTTTGTGATTAGAATATCGAGTTCTAGAAATTATTTTGTTGGTAGGATCAAAGGCTTATAAATGGTGGCTAACCCTAAGGGACATTGGAACTCTTCATTGGCAATGTTCAAGGTTTGAAGTACTCTTTCTTTAAAAGAGCTTTGTTGGAAAATGAGGAGGATTGCAACAAGGATGAGTGGACAAGGCTATACAAAGGAAAAATCTTATCCAACTTTTTATCACACTATAGGAAAAGCATTCTAAAATTAAAGGAATATTTGAATTTTAGAAGTTGCATGATTTTTTTAGGGGTTTAGTAAAGCCCATTAAAAATTAAGTGAAACAAAATGATCCAAATGCTTGAGATGACAGCATCAAATTTTCAGATAATTATGAAGATCGTCCTAGATACCATCTAGTCTTCATGATAGAAAATTAAATCAAAGAGGAAAACCACTTTAAGTAAGGGCTTTGTGCTAGACAAATATTCTCCATCAATAATTTAAAGAAATGCAATGAGGATATGCTTTCCTTTCGATGCCTCTCACCAAGCCATACATAGTGGAATTCTCCACTACACTAGGGGGAACATTATAAAGTACCTTAGAAAGGCCAAAAACCAAGATATGTTTATATTCTCTAGAGTGTATCTCTGTGGTTAATTCACTCAGATGGGAAGGAGGAGGTCTTAGGGTCAACCCCCACGTCTATCGAGAGTGTATTTTTCCATGAGATGCCTATATCCTTCTAGAAGCATCCACTTGAGTGTATCTATGTGGTTAAGTAACTTGGACGGGAAGGAGGGGTCTTCGGTTCAACCTCCACGAGTCTAGTGAGAATACATTTTTCCATGAGTCACCAAGATCCTTCTAAAAGCATCCAACTTGAGTTAACTTGAGAGATTGAGATGCATGGTGGACTTAACACTAGTAGGATGCTAGACAACTGAGACACTTGGTGAGATGTGCTTGAACATACACATTCTAACTAGAGATAACTGTAGTTTGCAACCTCAAGGTGAGAGCTATTTAAGAGTTGGTTGGGAGGTGAACCACACTTCCTACTTGATAAACATTGTTGTTACACTATTATCTTATCCAGAGATGAAGATATTGTCAGCTAAGAATTTAGAGAAACTTCATGGAGATCAATACAAGAACTAGTCCTCCCGACCATGTACAACCCCTCTCTCTCTCTCTCTCTCTCTCTCTCTCTGAATCTCGCAACTCATCAAATGGAGCTCACAAGTGGCTTCACACATGAGTGCCACATGGCACTCATGTATGAGCCCATGTAATCAAGATTAAGGGGTGATTCCTACACCCTCTTAGTGGATGCTCCCATATAACAAATTAGCTTGTTTATTGGGTCTCTCCCGTCCTCTCTCTCTCAAAAAAAAATGTGTGGGTTTCCTCGATAGATCTCTAAAACCCCCTTCTCCGCTTCCAAAAAAGCATGGCACGTATGAATGCCTTTGCAAAAAAGAGAGCCCAACACCAACCCATGTTCAAACCATCACCCACACACACACACACAAGTATTTTGGCTACTATTATGCCCATTGATATGCTAATAACGCCCATGCACTTTGTCATGCATTTTCTTTGCTTCATAGACACATAGAAGTCTTTTTTCACTTTTATAGCCTTCTTTATGTATTTATACCATCCAATATGGGATTAAACGACTCCTAAGGCATCCATCCACATGTTGGATAGATGTCTCCTTTCTCTAGTAGCCACAAGCATTGTTTGGGATATTTCTAGGCTCATAAATAGCAACACATGAGTAATTTGTGCATTTCTTTCTTTGTCCAATAGCTAAATGTACCCTTTTTAAGACTTCTCTCTATTTTATCTCTAGAGTTTTTTTCTCTAGACCTATATACAACCTATGGACACAATGATAGTCTTTGAAGAGAAAAAAAAGGAGTATGGAGCATGAAAGAGCATGAAGGTAGAGAAGTTTTGTAAGAAAAATATATTTAAGCATAAACATGCAACAAAAAGAAGGTCTTATGATGGTCCACATCAGATAAACTTGGGGATCTTTATATTTGTAGCATATTTTGACCTTGCATATAATGAAATAATTCATGAAAATATAGGATATGAATGTATAAAATAAGCACAAGGGTTAGCATATGCTTACATCCTTATAGTTTTTGAATGTTATGCATCCTTGTACATATAAATAAGCATGCAAAAACTTCAAGGTGAAAGTTTGAAGTATATCTGACATAGCCCATCTATTTTATGAAATTGAAGACACGGTAAACACACATGTGCATACATATCCCTTGCACAAGGAAAGAAAGTCTATCCATGGTCCTTTTACATGCATCGATAAATCATGTGATGATATAATGTAAAATTTTAGAAGTAATATGTTGTTGAGCTGATCAAAGTAGTGACTTGGCAAAGTGTGTATAGATGGTGCATGAGGCCAAGGACATGGGTGCATAGGGAGTGCACAAGTGGTTTTTTGACAAATTTCTTGTAGGGAAAGTTAAAATGGAGGTTGCCAAAAGGTCTTTTTGAAGGGTTTAAAGTCTCTTAAAATTTCATGGAAGGTCCAGGTGAACCCTCCCTTATGTGCACATTTTGGGGAAACTAAGGTCAAAAGTGAAAAAGATAGACTAAAGGAGATACACAAGATCTTATGCATGGCCCCCCATTTGAATTTTTATTTTCTATAAAGTCACCACATTACAAAATAGGGAGTCGTTGGTCTTTACATGAGAAGGTTCTTGTGACAACAAAGGAAGCATCAAGATAGACAAGTAGTTGGGAAGAGAAGCGACATATCTAAGAGGAATCAACATCATAGAGGAGCATTCTTGGAGATAGAGCAAGGGGGAGGAGCACACACACTTAGACGTTGTGCAAAGAGACAAAGTTTGCAAAGAAGGTGACAAAGTATGCAGAGAGAGTGCACAAAGAGAAAATAAAGTGTGACAAAGTATCATCAAGGAGGTCTTGCATGTCAACAGTAAAAGTGACCAATACCTGACAACAAAGAAACCAATCAGGAGGGCTACTCTACAAGCAAAGAATACGGGTTTAACACTAGTAAAGAAGACAATATGGATAGTGAAAGTTCCATCATTGGATCGAATATTCCGGAAACGGTTTCTTGTTCATTCCAATAGGAGGCCTCCTACAAGGGAAAACAGCCTGTTGAGTTAGATCAGAGTCATCGGTGGATTGCCATTTCCTTTGGTGCCACCTTTCATTTCACGTTAGTTTCTTTGTATGCCCCAAATAGGGAGGACCCTATGGGCCTCCTTGGACTCGCTCCCCCACAACGTGCTAATTTGTGGAGACTTGAATATGGTGGAGGACCCTATGGATAGATGGAACGGCAAGGGTTGATTCATCAATAATCGAGAGAAAGAAACGTGGGATAAAACCAAACTGCACTTGGATCTACTCGAATTCAAAGATTCAAATGGCTTTTCGTGGTCTAATCTCCAATGAGGACCTAAGGAAAGTTAGACTGGATAGAAGCTACATTTCTCTGAGCATTATTCATTAGTGGGGCCAACACACTGACCTCGCCATCTCTGATCACTACCCGATCATCAGCTCTTTCCAATCTCTCACCAAAACCCATAAGGCTCCATGGTTTCATGCTTGCTCGACTTCTTTCTCTTTCCCCTCTGTCCATCAAGAAATTGTTGATGTGTCGAAGGAGGCTTTCACCACCTATTTGTCCCCAGCCAAGAGATGGAGGCGTGTGGTCGATAAGTCACGATAGATCATGATAAGAACCAAGAAGATACTCTAGGATATTCGGTGAGGACATAGAGAAGCTCTTTATCATAGACTCTGGAGACTCGAGGAGGAAGTGAACAAAGGAAAATCTCAATCCCAAAAGTTTCTACGAAGAATCAGAGTGTTGCTGAGATACGAGGAAGAAATATAAAGGAAAAATTTGCAAATATTCTTTAAGGAGTGGTGGGTTGGCAAAGCCGACAAGCCCACCAAAGAGATGTGTAGCATTCTTAAAAGGAAACAAAACAAAGAATCGACCCCCCCCCATTGCTAGACTCAAAATGGCTTTGTATGTAATACAAATGAAGAAAATATCAGAATCATTGAAGAACATTTTACGAGACTCTTGGGGACCTCAATTCCCCTCTCCCCACATAGACGAGACTACATGGTGGCCATCCCTTTGCCATCGCCACAGAAGGGCTTAGCCAGCTGGTGGACCAACAGGTGGACGTTGGTAATATCAAAGGTCTCTTGTTGCCCAATAACCATGGCCAGATCACCATGAGACTTTTTGTTGATGATACGAATGCTTTCATCCACAATGATAGTACCAGTCTAGAGACGTTTTGGAAGTGCGTGAATACTTTTTCCAAAGCCTCTGGATCCAAGATGAACCACTCAAAGACCGCTTTCAAAGCTATTGTCGGATTCCAACCCAACCTTATCTTTGAACATGGCTTCCAAAACATTCCCCCAGGCCAAATTTTCTGACTTCTTGGGATTCCCTTGGGCTTTGGTATCTTGGAGAAACGATGGAACACAGTACCTAGTCAGACTCGAAAGCAAGCTAAACTTTTCAAAAAGTATGCAAATCAATCTTGCAGGTCATGCAATGGTTATCAAGACGTTCCTCATTTCGTCGACCATTTACTTTCTCTCTTGTTGGAGACCGAAAGAGCAAGAGTTGTCCAAACTGGAAAGTATTTGCAAAAATTTCCTTTGGATGGGCGAACATAACAAGAGGGGGATGCCTAAAATCAAATGGTCCATCTGCACTAGCCAAAGGGATAGTGGGGGCCTTGGTATTATGGACATGAGATGCATGGCTAACAAACTGGCAACAAAATGGTTGATTAAGGTGTGGTGCAACGGGGAGACTTCGTGGGCCAAATTGATCTTCAGAAACAAGAATGTGCTAACTTTTGTGGGATTTCGGAATTGGAAGAACTTGGATACTTTGACCCTTTTGTTTTCCTCGATCCCTATTTTCCCAAAAGGCTTAGATCTTTTGTGCTCCCTATGGAAAAGTTGGAATAAAGTCAAAAGCCTCATTAGAATCAACGAAGATTGGAAGTGGGTGGCTAGTATTAGACAGAATGACTCTATCTGATTTCCAATCTGTGGCATCATGAATATGGAATCTTGGAACATTTCAAGTGCCAAGAGGCTCTAGAACAAGGGCTTCAGAAAATGGAAACATCTTTGCAAACAGACACCAACCAATGGATCAACTTTGACGATATTGAACCTAGCATCAACATTACCTATGAAGAATGGAATATGTTACAAAGCAGATGTCTTGCTTGGGACCTCTCTAAAGTCAATCTTCTCATGGACATGATGCATCGTGCCCGCTGGGTCTCAGATGGCATAATGGTAATTGCCTAACAAAAATCATGAATATCATTTGGGAGCATTGATTATCAGGTCAACCTCAGCAAGAAGTGGTGCCTATTGTGACATATATATATATATATATATATATATATATATATATATATATATATATATATATATATATATATATATATATGCAGTGGGATTTGAAGTTCATGGCTATCAGGCACCCTCTCATAGAAAACAAAAATTCTTTCCTCTTATGGCAAAAAATTCTTCATCGAGGAATCTGGACCAACCTAAAGGCTAGCAAATTTTGTGGGGCATTCCCCTGGTGCAAATGATGTAGCCAATTCGTTGAAGATGTCGGTAACATCTTCTTTTCTTATCCCAACTCCAACATGCTTCCCTTGCTCTATGTCACCTATTTCAGTCTCTTAAATTATGTTGCCAAATTCAGCTATCCTTTCTGGTGACCACATACATTGTTCCTCCTTTATCTATGTAGGACCCATTGTCGAACTTGACTACAGGGTGTTCTAGTCCAAGGGGTTGATCCGGGTTTTTGATTTGGACAACAGACCTTCTCATACCATCCTCATAGATGAGAGGACATAAGCGGTTGGTCTGGATATATTTCAGTTGAGTCTTGTAGGCACCTTCTGGTTTTTCTAGGTATGCCACTCTTGAGCTACCTACAGGTCTCTCCATGTTGTAAGACATCTCAGAGTCACTGGTTTCTGAGTCTAGAGCGTAGGGGTTGCCACTCAACTACTGAGCCCAAGACCTAGCTGTATGGTTGACACTAGCCTCTGATGATCTAACACTCCGATGGTCTCTCCCTAGGTGTCTTCTGGATTTCAGGTTCATCTTCCCTTCCAGTTAACCCAATGATCCTTGTACAACCACGTTGCTAATTCTTTGATACCAATCACTTGTTCTTTGTAATTTCCCAAGTAATTGTTTTCTTGTCTTTAGTTAAGCATCGTTAGGAGCACTTAAGTGTGTCGTACTTCGGGATCCTCATGGATGCATGAAGACACTCACTTATGGATGTGTAAAGTGGCCAAAGATGAAGAGAAAAGAGAAAAATCCAGAGAGGTAGGTGCGAAGGAAACTCATAGACCAATAGAAGACCAAGCCTATGCACCTGTAGTATTTC
Organism: Ceratopteris richardii; assembly: GCA_020310875.1. Taxonomy (NCBI): domain Eukaryota; kingdom Viridiplantae; phylum Streptophyta; class Polypodiopsida; order Polypodiales; family Pteridaceae; genus Ceratopteris; species Ceratopteris richardii. The sequence continues at coordinate 13,589 of MU264595.1, forward strand.
TCGATGAAGAGTTTGAACCTCATGGTTGGGCAAAAAATTCTAGCAACAATGGATGTAGCCATCAATGAAGAACAATGGACACCCCACTATGAAGAGGATGGCTATGACATTTCCGTCTTCACAATAGAGCCAATCATGGGTGATTCTGTCATTGAAGAATGCGAACCTAGCACTAATGCATTTGAGGACACAAGTGAGTCCGATCTAGAGTCAATTATTATGGACCCTCCTTTTGCATCAGATGAGGAATATTTCTACGACGTAGAAGCTCACCCTCAGAGACACGAAGAAATTACAAATGAGGTGAGATTGACCACACACGTGACCATCAAGAATGAAGGCAAGAAGAGGAAGAAGAGAGAAGTCGAGCCACCAAAAGAGGAGTCCTTTGTTTGAGGTCCCTGAAAAATTTTAAGAAGTATGAGATAGAAGATAGAAAGTTCATGATAAGAATGCCTAAACGTGAAGCAGTCATAGGAGAGGCCTATGATAACAAAGAAACTACAAAGAAAATCATAGTGACCATAGAGGAAGGTGAAGAGCGATGCACATACATAGGACACGATCTAAGTGAAGATGAGGAGTAGGAGTTGACAACCTTACTACGAGAATACAGGGATGTGTTTGCATGGAGTTACAAGGATGTGAAAGGTGTAGACCCTGACATATGCTCACATACGATACCCATGACCTCAAATGCCAAACCATCTAAACAGAATCCATACACATACAATGACAACTATGGTGCCAAGATGAAGGCAAAATAGATCGTTTGGTGGAAGCTAGATTTATCTATGAAATCTAGCACACCAAATGGGTGTCCCCCATTGTAGTGGTGCCCAAGAAGAATGGCAAGTTACGTGTATGCATTAACTTGAAGAAGGTTAATGCAGCCACCATTTGAGATAGTTATCCACTTCCTATCACGGAGCATTTGTTAGAAAGAGTAGCAAGCAAGGAAGTGTACAGCTTCCTGGATGGGTTCTTTGGTTACAATCAAGTAATCATTGCACCAGAAGATCAGCATAAGACAGATTTTGCCATAGAGTGGGGCATCTTTGCCTTTCATGTTATGCCATTTGGTCTAACCAATGCACCAGCTACGTTTCAGAGGCTGATGTGTCATGTGTTCAAAGAGCTCTTGCGAAAGAACTTGGAAGTCTATGTTGATGATTTTTGTGCTCATTCCACCATTAGACAAACACATATACCTGAACTCAGGCAAATCTTTGACAAATGTAGAGACTATCAAGTCTGCATGAACTCAAAAAAAATGTGTTTTCATGGTTATGGAAGGCAAGATTCTAGGACACATAGTGTCAAGAATGGCATATCTACAGATGAGGAAAAAAGTTAGGGCTATTGCAGAGCTGCATATGCCAAAGAATGTCAAGGAAGTGCAAGCTATCATGGGGCATTGTGGCTATTATCGTCGATTCATTCATATGTATGCGATCATTGCAAAGCCTCTGTACTCCCTTTTGACTAACTTTGAGTGGACCAAAGAATATGAGAACTCCTTTAACGATCTCAAGAGAAGATTGTGTTCAGCACCAATCTTGACTACTCCAGATTGGAGTAAGCCATTTCACGTCCATGTGGATGCATCCAATTATGCTATTGGATGTGTACTTGCACAACCGACTAGCGAAGGCAATATGGATCTTCCTATAGCCTATGCTAGTAGACAATTGAATGCAACTGAACCAAATTATACCACTACTGAAAGAGAAGGGTTAGGCATGGTATATGCGGTTAAAAAGTTTAGACAATATTTTCTTGCAAATAAGTTTAAATTTTTTACAGATCATCAATCATTACTCTATTTAGTGAACAAACCTTGCAACACAGGCAGATTAATAAGATGGTTCCTCTTACTAATGGAGTATGATTTTGAAGTTGTGGTTAGGAAAGATTCACCTTAGGGTTGATCACCTTTCTAGACTAACTTCAGGGGAGTCCCCTCAAGGAGTATCCGACGAACCTTCGTGATGCTTACTTGTTCAATCTAGAGGTAGTGCCCGATTGGGCCAAAACGATAGTGCCTATTGTCACTTTTGGACCCAAACACCCTGTACTGAAAGCCAAAGGTAAAGAAGTAGTGAGGTCACAAAAATATCACATAATGGCAGGCAGCATGTATAAATACACTGATCAAGGCATACTAGCTTGTTGTGTAGAAGAAGTCAAGCACTCAAAGTGGTTGCAAATAGCACATGTAGGTGAACTCCAGCAACATCAAGCCAAGCATAGAACCCTACAGAACCTACAAAGATTAGGAGTGTATTGGCCAACATGCCCAGTCTGTTGTGTTAGATCCCCTGTGGAGCATGCCACACTATACTAAGTATCGCTAGTACCTTATTGGAGTGAACCATTGGTAGCCTTTCTTAGGACGAAAACATTCCCTCAAGAAGTGACTTTGTCTCGACAAAGGAGCTTAGAACAAGAGGCATTAGACTATGCTCTCATTGGAGATAATCTTTATAGACGACGGAAAGATGGATATCTTAGATTATGTATCCATGAGAGCGAAATATTTGAAGATCTTGGAGACTGCTCACAAAGGTGTGTTAGGAGGACACTTTGGACCAGACCGTATGATTAAGGCAATTCTATTCGAGGGTCTTTGGTGGCCAACCGTTCACAGCACATTCTCTAAGTGGGGAATAGATTTTGTTGGTCCTATTAATCCCCCAGCTAAGGGCTCACATGCTGAGTACATTATTGTGGCCACTGACTATCTAACCAAATGGGTAGAAGTAAAAGCTACGACTAAGAACAATGCTCAGGCGACTGCTAAGTTCCTATTTGAGAACGTGTTCACTAGATATGAGCTACCAATAGAGTTAGTAAGTGATAGAGGCCACGCACTTCTTGAACGAAGTCATTCAAGCCTTCTCCAAGAATTTTTGGTGATACATAAGAAGTATGCCCCCTATCATCCACAAGCTAACGGACAAGCCGAGAGCACCAATAAGATTCTATGCAACGTACTGACAAATTGGTTAGTAATAAATGCTCTAATTGGGACAAACAATTACACCATGCTATTTGGGCATACCCAGTTTGCCTATAAAAACGGTACTCCAAGCCACACCTTTAAGATGGTGTTTGGCCAAAATGCAATACTACCATTGGACTTTTTGATACCTACATTGAAAGTAGCACAAGAGCATGATTGGACAGGCCATGAGCTCTCCTCTAGAATCTTCGATCTTGAAACGATTAGGTGAAACATGATTGAGAGCTGCAGCAAGAATTTATGCAGCTAAGAAAAGACAAAGGCATATTTTGACGCAGGGCTTAAAGGCAGGCGACCTAGTCTTGGTCTACACTTTGAAGCAACATGCACGAAAGTTAGAAAAGAGGAGGCTATGGACCAATGATTATCAATAGGATCTCAACAAGTGGGGCAGTTCAACTAGCCACTCTAGAAGGGGACATCCTACCCAGTTACATCAGTGGATGTAGAGTTAAATTGTATCAAGAACCCCTCACGGAAGAGATGCTAAATCGACTTACATTGCTAAAAAATGTAAGGAAGAAGAAATACAAATTCGTGACGATGCACAGGCAGAAAGCTTTAAAATGCATCCGACGAATGAAATTGCAAAGACAAGGTAGAGATCAGCCTATGTCTGAGACTTAAGAAGCTCTAGCTTATCACATGGCCATGTGCAAAGCATCAGGTGAATGTGCCCATAGGATAGTAGATCGTTCCGACCCTTTGTGACCTTAGTGGTAGGACAAGGAGAGAATGCACGAACTGTAAGGGCTTTGATTGACTCAGGAGCTTCCACTAGTGCGGTTTGACTTTCTTACTTCCAAGAATTGCAACTGAAGGTCAATCCTATTGAGGCATATCTCATAGGATTGGGAGGTGTGAAAACCCCTTGCATGGGTGAGGTGGAACTTCCCCTCTATATTCAAGAGGTGCCAACGGCAGTCAGAGTGCTAGTATATGAAGACGAGGATCTTACCGAACCTCTTGTCTTGGGCCAAGACTGAATCTATGATCATGCAGTCAACATCAACCTAAGAAGTGGACTTCTTCAAGCTTGGGTGGGCCAAAATTACATCGCAATTGAATTAGAGAATCAGACACTCCGGCCACTAGAAAAGGCACCAAATCTTGATCCCTCTAGGAACCCACATGAAGATAAAGATGCTATTCTTGTCCAAAGTTCTATGGTGCAAAAGACTATCACTCTTTACGAAGGTGCAGAAGTCAATGAGGAGTTCCCTTCTTTCCAAAGAGAAGTCCAGGAAAGCAAGTAGGACAACAATACGACACCGAGGAAACCGATGATCAAGAAGCATGAGCAATGACCAATGCAATCTAAAGTACCTCGTGGCATGAAGCAGATACCTTTGTAATAGGCCACCCCGACCTTAGGTCCACCTTTTAGGTTTCCCCCTTTTCGAGGCTTCTGTCGAGACAAGGCCGCCTTCCATCTCTCACCCCCTACCCCCCATCGCACCACTTGTTCAATCCCTCCATACCTTCCTTTCTAGGGTGTTTCAAAACACTACCCAAACCTCCTTATCTGTCCCATTCTCAACACCCACTTCACCTCTATTCACCACAATCACACACATGCCACCTACCATTTTCGATGTATATGGTAGACACCACACTCACATCCACTCCTGACAGTATGGACATTTCACCACCAACACCGCCCCCTCCCCCCACACTTCCACCCTCCCCCATCCCTCCTCCACCAACTTCACCTGCACACACATCTCCAATAGACATAGCATTCACATTTCCCATTTCCCAAATTCCCTTCCCTTGCATCCTTCAATGTACAAACTACACCCTCATCTATAGGTAATGCATTTAACACCATGTTCGCATGTATGTCATAATTAAGGGTAGAATACAATCCGTTACAGGAACATAACCAACGATTACAAGAGCACTCTAAAGCACTACAACATCGTCTCACTACACTTTGAAGAGGACACACCAGTCTCCAGACATGGTTTCAGACTTTAGAGGAGGCTCATGGCATGTTGGAGACACAATTTTAGAAGATCAAGAAGCAATCCAAGGGTTGGAAAGCCATTTACAAGTACAGCTGGAACGAAACTCCAAACTCCAATGCAATATGGCACTACTAAAACGACACCTTGCAGTGGCTCAAGAGGAAAATCAGCGTCTACAACTCTAGAACTAAGAGTACTTAGGAGATAGCCATTGAGAGTACACCTGGGGCACCCATTAGTCCCTCAAGTTTCAAGTTGTGACCCGTGACAACATCAAAATCATTCTTGAAGAATATGCTACTCTACTCGAGGCACATGACCAGGTGACAGAAGAATTGGATCAACTAAAGCACCAGCAACAAAAGGACACGACAGCTGTCTCCCAAGCCACCACCTCAATCTCTTCGGCGATTACTGACTCAGAAGCACTATAGGCACTCAAGCAACAAGTCCAAGAATTATAGGCACGACTCCTACATTACGAAAGGCCGCCATCTCCACCCCAACAGAAGAAGAAATCGCATCAATTCCCATGGAACAGACTTTTGACGACAATTATGAACCGCAACAAGTTCCTGATGGAAGAGTAACTGATGAGGGTCAAGATACTTCGAAATGCCACGACCACCATGGTTAAAACAAGTTGAAGACATGGGACGCTCACATGAAGATCGAACTATAGTGCAAAATCAAGCAATGCGCGTCATCAAAGAAACAGTATTACAATCCAGTTATTTCAAGAACTTGTCATTCAGCCATCTCATCCTATCGTCAGAACTCCAATACCGGCCCTACTATGTCATTCTTGCAAATTACAATGCGAAAATACAGAATCATAGGGAAGATTCCTTCCTTCGCGACCCAATTTCAACCCGAAGACCTCCCTCCAAAAGCGCAAAAAGGCAAAATCTATCAACTGACATGGCGACAAAAGCTTCTTGAGACATACCCTCAAATGCTGCACACATGGAACTATGCGTCTCTACATTTACTTTACAATCCATGCTACAACAACGCACAATGCAAGGAATGTCTCAACTATCCATACATAGCACCACTGCAAGGACCACCATCAATAGCTTACATGATGGCCACCATTCAATACTGGATGCCCCGATTGAAGCCCGTGCCGGATGTTGCAACCCAAATGATGCTAAAAATTTTGGATATGATGCAGATCGTGCTCAAAACTTTCAAAAATGAAGAAGCACCATAGATACGTCTATCGAGGTTTACCAATGGCAATTACGATTTGGTGTATGACATGAGCAACATCCCCAACATTCGAGTTGCTTATGCTTTACATACACGAATCAAGTACCTTCCCGCATACTATAAACAAACATCCACCAAACATGTTCAGATCAAAATTTTGAGAGTATCACTCGAAGGTATTCACACCTAAGCCAACACACCTGCTATATCTATTAGCATGCGAACAAGCCATGTACTCAGAGTACTACACTACACCACAACCAGACATCCCAAGTGCCATCAATTGGGATGCATTGCAAGCTAACTTGGCACGAGGGTTACGGATAGGCAAACACGAGCTGACAACTTATGTAATCCACTACTATATCGACCATCCTACTGAGCAGAGGTCTGTCAGGGGGCGACAAACGCTAGAGAGGGGGAGAAGTGTTTGCATACAAGCCATAAGAAGAGCATATAAGCACAAAGGAGCAATCATGCACAATACGACAACAAGACCTAATCATTTTTTCCATAAACTATTTTCAATTCAAGTGATTTTCATCACTACACACACATTGTAAATCTAGTTTTTGGTAAAATAGACTCCATTTTGTTCAAGCCGAGGAGTCCTTGAGCTTGAGGAGTATTAGAATTAGCTACATACCAATTTTCATAACTTTTAGATTTCGCTTGAGCCCTCAAATAAGCTCTAGAACTTAATTTTTAACTAGGTCGGACACTAAGTCTGGCCAGTGCCAAAGTTAGTCAAAAACTATAAATAGAACTAGAGAGCTCATTTTGAAGATTGACTTGTTAATGATTTAAGCTTGTATATGAGTCTTTTTGAGTAATCTAAAGAACTCCATTGTTCGTACTTTTGTTCTTGCCTTGTGAGAGTGTGTATGTATTGTGTGTGCATGTTTGTGTGCTTCTCACTCACGCAATTGTGCCATCACTTGCTCATAGTCTCCATACTAGTCCTCCGCGTCTTCACGGATTGACAATTATGAAGTGGATCTCCTCACATGGGTACTTGCCATTGTGCTAGAGTGACACCATACACCTTTACCCAAATATATGAAATTGAGCAAAGATAATTGCCCCAAATCAAATAAAGAAAAGGAATTCATAACCAAAATTCCTTATCAATCTGTTGTTGATAGTCTCATGTATGCTATGATAGCTATGAGACCAAACATTTTATTTGCAGTCGGAGTTGTGAGCAAATATATGTGTAATCCTCGCAAGCAACATTGAGAAGTGGTCAAGATGATTTTGAAATATCTGAGTGGCACTAAGGACAAGTGTCTATGCTTAGGTAAAGTGAAAGCATCCATTATTGGCTGCACAGATTCATATCTGAGTGGCACTAAGGACAAGCATCTATGCTTAGGTAAAGGGAAAGCATCCATTATTGGTTACTCGTATCAAAATTTTGACACCACAAAGCAAACTAGTTTTGATCTCTTGATTGAAGTATTTCTATGGTGAAGCATTATCATTATGGGCCCCTCCAAACAACATTGATACGGTACTCAAAAACTTTGATTCTCTCGCACATAAATCTATAAGGATTTCCAGGGTGTTGTATGGACCAATTGAAATTTTCCATAAAATGTAAGCCTTTTGACTTGAAAGATAAATGTCAAGCTTTGCTCGAAAGATTTCATCAAGATATTCCTTCCTTCTGTCAAGATAAATTTCCAGGGTGTTGTATGGACCAATTGAAATTTTCCATAAAAATGTAAGCCTTCTGACTTGAAAGATAAATGTCAAGCTTTGCTCGAAAGATTTCATCAAGATATTCCTTCTGTCAAAGCCAGTTTATAATATCCTTCTTTTGGTTTAAGACGTCGGTTGAGTGTTCTTGGCATTCATCTTGCAACAAATATTTTAGGTCACCGCACTTTCACACATCTGCTGAACAGGAATACAAGACACCAGCAACATGATTGCACCCTGATGATAAATGCCCGTAGTACTTTGTCCAATACCTTCCTGAAGACAAATATTTCACATTGTGACATTTCATCATCGACCAAGATATTTGCTTGTAAACGACTAAAAGTAGAACTTCAACAAATCTGTGCTGGAACTTCAAATTATCGTATTCCCTCCACAACAGCCTACATTTGGGGTCAATGCCAAGATAGACAAAATGGAAATTTACTTAACATTAGGATTCGATCCGCCTCTATTGAGTTTGGTGCCAGTTCAAGACAGTCCACCTGCTCAATGATCCTATAAGAGCTTTCCACATCCTATTTCACCAACGGAGCAAAGAGAAACAATTGATAAATCTTGGTGTACATATTATGAATGTACCAGTAACAGCGCTCCATTCCCATCTTGCTTATAGTTGCACATGCATGCTGTCAACATTCTCTGCTTGTCCAAGCAGCACCATCTCCTTGCCTGGCATGAGACACTATTCATTCACAATTTACATGGATAGCTCACATACATACTGTTCAGAGAATTCTCAGCAGTAACACCATCATCATTCACACAAGCTCCTCAAAATATATAGGCACTCCAAACTGTGGCCGCAGTGTGAGAACTGTGATTGGTGAATGAACATACTCAGGAGACAATCTGAATCGATAACGTTGAAGTATGGTGGCCACGACCATCTTGGCTTCTATAATATGCAAACTGTTGGCCAATACAGTTCCTTGGTCCTAGTGAAAATGGTAGATACGCCCCAGGAACTTTGCAGGCCTTGGCTATGCCTTCTTCAAACCGCTCTGGATGGAAGTCCTTTGCATCGACTCCCCAGTACTGCTCATCCTGGTGCCATGCAAGTATTGGTAAACCAACTACCGTACCTGCTGGGATTAATGTATCTCCTAACTTTATATCTGTAGTTGCTTCCCTCCTTAACATGACAGCTGGAGGATACAGTCGCAGAGTCTCATTCATAACCATGCCAACCTGCATAAGCTGGAAATTAGACCTGAGATTTGAAGCAAATGACAGTATATAATCATCACTCTCAAAATCCCACGTTCTGGTCGTCTACTGAAAACAGAACCGATTCAGTTAATTTTACAACTCACAAGTTTCAAATAATTCAAAGAGTCCACGGTTGGGAGTTGTGCCTTTCCACAGGCCTCATACACCTCATCTCTCAGACGTTCTTGCCATTCTAGATGGGTTCCAAGCAATAGAAACATGAAAGTCAAGAGGGTAGCAGTAGTCTCATGCCCAGCAAAAAAGAATGTCTTACACTCCTCAATGAGCTCATCAAGCCCCATCCTCAGAATTTTCTCCCTCTCATCAAGCACCTCACTATTTGCTGCCAACATTAATCCAAGCAGGTCATTGTCATTCCTGTCTCCATTAGCAACTTCAGTTAATCCGATGCGCTTCTTAACGATTTGGCTCAGTCCCTCATTGATTGTTTTCTTAAGCTTCTTGCGGTATTCATTCTCTGAAGTTGGAAGGTACCTGCATCATACATTAAGAGTAAAAATCTTCCACATCATTGCTAAAATTCTCACACATGCAGCATTCATGCTTACTGAAAAAAACTAGTTTTAACAAAAACAAATCCGGAGAGGAGAGAGAGAGAGAGAGAGAGAGAGAGAGAGAGAGAGAGAGGGGTAGAGCTAAAAAGATCTTTTGTGAGTTCCTTACTTTGAACCAGGAACATTAAACCTCGATAAGATTTTTGAAAGCAGTTCTTGCTGTTTTTGCTGCAACTCAAAGATTGCTTTGCCTTCTTCAAAACTCGAACCAAATGCTGTATGTGCAATAATGTCAGCCGACAACTCTCTAAATTCTCCATTGACATCAATTGCCCTCCTCGCTTTTACATCAGATCCCCATTTTTCAATCACTTTAACTGTCAATTCGCCCATTATGCTTGCCATGCCCTGAATCCAAGAGTGGATTTCAATAAGCCTTCAAGATTAAGAGTTCTTCAACAGCTTCGTGATCGCTAACAGCATACATGCATAGTTATAATGTGGGGCGAGAAGGGGGGGGTTCGGGGGGGGGGGGGGGGGGGGGGGGGGGGGGGGGGGGGGGGGGGGGGGGGGGGGGGGGGGGGGGGGGGGGGGGGGGGGGGGGGGGGGGGGGGGGGGGGGGGGGGGGGGGGGGGGGGGGGGGGGGGGG
>MU264596.1:0-23891 GCA_020310875.1 Ceratopteris richardii
CTATGGAGTGTGTATGGACATGTAGCCTCTAAGAAGAGGAACAGGCTTGGTGTGCAGAGTGCTAGTGATCTTGTGTTTGTCAGTGTAAATTTGAGGATGCTTCGACAGACGCAATGCATGGAGGGAGATCCTTTCAGAGAATGGGAGGTACCGCAGGGATCGCACCAAGTGGTAAATGAAGAACATGAAGATGAAAACCATTGATTGTGTTGCTAAAATGAGTCTGTCACTGTGACTCCCCACACTTGGATTCTCCATAGTCATCACATTTATGTTGTAGCCTTTACATTTCTCATTTATGTTCCATCATATGTAGTCTTTTTGGCATTTGTCCATCGATCGTATGATGTAAGATCTTTTTATCTCATGATGTAACCTCTTTTTTGATATGACGATGATGTAGAATCTATTTTTTGACATGAAATACATGAGACTTATCACTTTTAAGTTTCCACTCCACTCTTGGAGTAAGAGTTAACTACTAACTTTGAATGTTCATCTGTCAACGCTCAACGTGCTTCCTATATATGTTTATTGTTTATACTTAAAAAACACCTTTTTCTATGTTTTTTCTTCTTATTGGTCATTTCGTATGGTAAGGAATTATTTGTACATGACTTTCATCTCATTATTTTGAAAAAATCAGCATTTTCTTTTGTGCCGTCCCGGGGACACCAATGTTCCCCGGGACCCGTTCCGTCCCCAGTCACTTTGGATTTTACTTACATCTACAACATCCAAATCATGATCATCTGCAATGGTCACTCTTCTACATGAAGAGTTAATAAGAAAGAAAATACCTGTTTGCAACCTATCATATGCTTAGTAGCTCCAAAATCAAAAATCCAAGTATTATCAAAGATTGCATTTAATGCTACTTAATCAAAGCTAATTCTTCAATATTAACACATGCATAAGATTCTTCCTTAGAAGATTTTAGGTTTTGAATCTTCTTCAACATTATTACCCAATGCCTTCTTCTTCTCATTGAAAATCCTTTTTTGTATTTTGCTATGAAATGAAATGGTTTCTTGCAGTAATGGCAAATTCCTTTCTTGAAGTGGATGTAGTAGAAACGATTTTTCCTTTGGGTGTAGAGGAAGTAGTAGGGAAAGATGTGGTAGAAGTAGGATTAGAAGACTTCCTTTCTTCCTTACTTTGCTTACTCTTCTTCTCCTTTTTTTGTGATCTCTTTCTTTTTCTTACTCTTTGACGATGATAACATGGCTTCATCATTCTCTTCCATACGCTTTTATTGATCTTCATCTTGAAGTAAAACTTCAACTCTTCAAATGAAACTTCTCCATCTCTTGTAGAGAGACATAAAGAAGTAACAAAAGCACGATATGAAGATGGAAGTGGGTTTAAAAGTGTGTCTACCATCTCTGTTGGTGTAAATATCAAGCCTACACACTTGGCTAGATATAAAGACTTCATGTGCAAAAGTTTAAAGGTCCATGAGAACCATTGCTATGGATTCTTTACTTTCTTACCACTTGTAAAAGTCTATTTGACTTGAAGGAATATTTGTAGCTACCACAAAACTCGTGGAGTTTGTTAGATGGGAAAGCCACGACTTTATTTGGAGAGAATATCTACTGGATTAGGGGAAAACTTTTAGTGAGAGCCAATGTTGAATTCAAATTCAAATTTCAAATGGATCATCTATAAAAGATGAATGTAAAAACTCGCGGCTGGGAGACTTCAATTCCGACTTCTTGTTGATTACATTGTAAGAGAGTCAGGCTCACTTCATAGCCTACGCTACTATTATCATTAGGCATTGATTATCATGCCAATGATCTTGTACAACATTATCTTCTAATACAATACATCAATACTTTCATCTATGGTCTCTCTGTCATAGTCACTCAGAATAGTCATTTTGTACTGCTCATATCTCAGTCATTTCTTCACCATTTTCAATGTTCTATAGCTTGTTGGAATCAGCTCTAAGTCCTCTACATGCTCACAAATTTTGAAGATATCCGTTCAGCCGATTTGGAGAAAATCACGTCGAAGTACCCACTGGTCAAACTCTACAGAGGTCCTAAAAATCGAGGGTGATGATTTGATTGCTAAATTGATTGCTCTGTGTATAGTGCATCATTTTAAGTGATTTCACTTGGAATCATTAGCTCATTAAGCTAATTCGATATCTCCAAAAGGAATTTTTCTAATTCCTACTCCACTGGAAGCATTGTTTTTTGCATTGATCCTTCAACTTGGAAGTAGTCTCTTTTGTTCAATCATTTCTCACATCATTTCCAAAATACATAGGCACTTGTTTAGTGTCATTGGAAAGCTAAGAGGGCCTACAACTTAACTCTGAAGCAAAGAGGGCTGGTACAAAGCAGGATTGGCAGTACCTACTCATCCTGGAGTGTCCATCCATCTTTCCCAACAGTGGTATCAGAGCTAAGCTAAGGTAAAATGGGAGATGGTTTTCCTTCTTTCATTGATAAATTGGACAAGAACAACTATCAAGCATGGTCCTTGAGAATGAAGACATACTTGCAAGGAAGGAGTCTCTATGGATACTTCTCAGGAGATGAGGAGATGCCCATTTTCAAAAGAAAAGGACAATCTACAAGAGAGGAGCATGAAAGACCTCAATACATGGTGCCAGGTGTGCCAAGGATGCATTAGCAAGGTAATACATACTTAACTCAATTTCTGATTTTCCTCTTCCACACATTAGGAACTCTAAGACATCCCAAGAGACTTGGAAACATTGTCCTCATAAATCTCTTCCAACACAAGGGCTAGGAAGAACCAATTGTGGATTGAGTTTACCACTCAAAGAAAGCAACCCAAGCAAGGCATCTCAGAGTATGTGACCAAAGTCAAAGATGTAGCTTATCAATTGGCAAGCATAGGAGAAGAAATTGAAGAGGAGCAGATTGTAAGACAAGTAATCAATGGTATTAAAGCAGATGACAAATGGAAGAGCTTCACAACTGCCATGGACTTGTACATGGACATGCAGATTCCAAACCTTACCACACTCATGGGGAAACTCTTCACCCATGAAGCCAAGCTCAACAAGAATGGAGATTCATCAAGAGGTAATAGCTCTTCTTCCCTGTACACAGATAAAAGTAAGTCTAAAGAGAAAGGAAAGCACAAGAAGATTGACGATGAAGGAGCTACCTTCCAAGCCAACTATGCAGGGAGAGGCAGAACCTAAAGAGGAAGGGGCAGAGGAGGTAAGCAAGGTAGGGGAGAACCTTATAACTCCTCACCATGTAATATTTGTGGATTGTCAAATCATACTACATATGAGTGTTACAGGAACTACAAAAATCAGAGAGGTAGAGGATTTCAAAGAGGTGGATACACAATCAAGAGGAAGATTCAATCACCATCAAGGCTACAATAACAATTACAACAACAACTACCAAGGAGGCTACAAATCAAGGAAAAATTACAACAACTATATAGAGGAGCAAGAATTTCTCTTCTGATTATGAATATGACTTCAAAACTAGGTATAAATGATGACCATCTCTCCTACATTGACTCAAGATGCTCAAACCATGTGGCAGGCAATGTACCTCTTCTCTCTGACCTTGAGGAACCAAAGGGTAAGCATCAGGTACAAACAGGTGATGACACAAAGCACTGAGTGATTAAAGTAGGAAATGTTAAGACCTCTGATGGAATAGAAATCTGTTGAGCAGGGTTCTATATGTACCTACAATTACCAAGAATTTGGTAAGTGTTGGACAATTATGGAAAAGGGTTGCAGGTTAGGTTCAACCAATATGGAGCATTTGTGGAGGATCCCCAACATGGATTCAAGAGAATTGTCAAAGGAGAAAGACAGGTAGATTATTCACTTTTGAACTTGAAGATACAAGGAATATTGCACTTTATAGTTACAAAGATCAAACTATCAAAGCTTGAAATTTGACATAAGAAATTAGGCATATTGGTGAGAGAGCTTTAAAGCAAATATGTAGAGATCAATGTGCGCTTGGGATACCTAATGTATCCAAGCAACACATGATCTATAAATGTGGTGCTTGTCAATTTGGAAAATCTCACAGGCTACCCTTCTCAAGGAAAGGCTACATGCATGAGGACTACTTAGAGCTTGTCCAAACTCCATACAGATGTATGGGGACCAAGTAAGGATCCTCAATTTCTGGATCAAGGTATTATGTATCTTTCATTGATGATTTCAGTAGGTGGACTATCATGTACTTTATGAAGCACAAAGATGAAGTATTCAGTTGCTTTAAAAGGTATCTTGCACTTGTTGAGAACCAAACAGGAAGAAGCCTTAAGAGACTAAGATCATATGGAGGAGGTGAGTACTTCTCAAATGAGTTTGATGCATTCTTGTAGGATAGACGAATCAAGAGAGGAATCACTACAAGGTATACCCTTGAGCAAAATGGGGTGGCAGAGAGAAGGAGAATAGACTAATTGTTGAAACAGCTAGGTCAATGTTAAATGAGAAAAAATTATCTAATTACTTGTGGGCAGAGAGTGTATCTACTGCCACTTATCTTATAAAGAGGTTGCCATCTCTTTATGGGATGACCCCATATTAAGCATGGCATTGTAGGAGACCTTCACTTGATCATTGCAGGATCTTTGGATGTGTTGCATATGTGCATATCCCTTCTCAAATAAGAGGTAAGCTAGACCCTAAGGCAGAGAAGTGCATCTTCATAGGATATGACTTGAATCAGAAAGGATACAGGTTCTATAATCCTTCCAACAAAGGATTTATGGTCAGTAGAGATGTTTTTGATGAGAATGACTCTTGGTTTGAAAGTGAATGCAGGAAAGTAAAGTTACCTTACGACTTGGAAGAGGAGTTTCCAAGCCTCCATAAGGAAGAACCAAATCAGATTGAAGACATCAACTTAGATGATGAGGACATCATCAACTTAGAAGAATTCAAGAAACCCAACAAAGGATTTATGGTCAGTAGAGATGTTTTTTATGAGAATGACTCTTGGTTTGAAAGTGAATGCAGGAAAGTAAAGTTACCTTACGACTTGGAAGAGGAGTTTCCAAGC
The DNA here is from genome assembly GCA_020310875.1 of Ceratopteris richardii. NCBI lineage: Eukaryota > Viridiplantae > Streptophyta > Polypodiopsida > Polypodiales > Pteridaceae > Ceratopteris > Ceratopteris richardii. Next base: position 5,037 of record MU264596.1, read on the forward strand.
CTCACTAAAAAAGAACCAAATCAGATTGAAGACATCGACTCAGATGATGAGGCCATCATCAACTTAGAAGAATTCAAGGCATGGAAGTCCAAAGGCAAAGTCAAAATGAAGAAGTTGAAGGATATACCTGAATCATCCAACCCAAGCAATCAAAAGATCACAAAGGGAGAGCAAGAAGCCAATCAGATATGGGTATGACACTTCTTTAGCTACTAAACATTCTGTTTATCTTGCAAAAGACTTGTCATTTGAAGAACCATCATCATATGAAGAGGCAAAGACCAAGACACAATGGAAGGAAGCTATGGATGAAGAAATTAAAGCACTCAAGGAGAATGATACTTGGGAGCTTGTGCCAAAGAAGGAGTTTGGTTCTAGATGGATCTATAAGATCAAGAGGAATTCTGATGGATCAATAAGCAGGTACAAAGCTAGATTTGTGGCTAAGGGTTTTGCACAAACCCAAGGAGTCGATTATAAAGAAACCTTCTCACCTGTGGCCAAAATGCCAACCATCACGGTATTGGTAAGGGTGGCTACATCAAAGAATTGGAACATGTATCAATTGGATGTAAAAAATGCATTTCTAAATGGCTGGATTTCAGACGAGGTGTATATGTCTGAACCTCCTCGCTATGAGGATCCAAGCAAAGTAACATATATGTGTAAATTGAACAAAGCTCTTTATGGATTGAAGCACGCACCTAGGGCATGGAACCATAGGTTGACTACATACCTTCAGGATCAAGGTTTCATCATGAGTAAAGAAGATACTTCTCTGTTTGTTAAAAGGAGTAATTCAGAGGTAATATACCTATGTGTATATCTTGATGATATCATACTCACAAGTAATGATGCTAATAGCATCAAGCAGATTAAGAATCAAATGATGAAGGAGTTCAAAATCAGTGATCTAGGATCACTAAGTATTTTCTTGGACTTGAGTTAGTCTATACAAACTCTGGAATGTAATTACTCAGAGAAAGTATATACACGACATGATAATTAAGTTTCATCTACAGGATGCCAAGGTAGCAAGCACTCCAATGCAGGTAAATCAAAGGTTAAGTGCTCATGAAGGTGATGTGCTTGAGAATATTGCAGGTTACCAAAGCATAGTGGGAAGCTTGAACTATGCTACATTGACAAGGATTGATATTGATTATGGAGTAAGTGTCTTAAGTCAATTTATGCACAAACCTAGGGCACCTCACTTGGAAGCTACAAAGAGGATTTTGAAGTACCTTAAGGGCACTCAAAATCAAGGATTATACTTTCGTTATACCTCAAATTTAGACATCGAGATATATTCAGATGCAGATTCGGAAGGTTGCAAAGATGATAGAAGGAATACATCAGGTTACCTATCATTTGCAGGTGACAAACCTATATCATGGTCTTCAAAACAGCAACCTATTGTTGCTTTATCTTCTACAGAGGCATAGTATAGAGGATTGGCCAATGCTACTCAAGAGGCCAAATGGATCACATTGTTATATATAGATTTAGGTTTGCATAACACATCTCCAATGATTTTTGGAGATAATATAAGCTCGCTACATCTTGCAGCAAATCCTATTTATCATGGACCAGCATATAGAGGTCCACTATCATTATGTGAGAGAGAAGCTATTGAGCAAAAAATTCAGTTGGCATATGTATCAACAGATATGCAATGTACTTATTGACTAAAGCATTAGATCGTACCAAACTTTGAAGGTTTTAAGTCTATGATTGGATTGAAGGACATTCAAGAAGACTGAAGAAGAAAACCAAGCCAAGATGTTTGGCTTGAAGGGGAGCTGTTGGTGTAAATATCAAGCCTACATACTTGGCTAGATATAAAGACTTCATGTGCAAAAGTTTAAAGGTCCATGAGAACCATTGCTATGGATTCTTTACTTTCTTACCACTTGTAAAATAGTATTTGACTTAAAAGGAATATTTGTAGCTACCACTATACTCGTGGAGTTTGTTAGATGGGAAAGCCACGACTTTATTTGGAGAGAATATCTCCTAGATTAGGGGAACAGTTTTAGTGAGAGCCAATGTTGAATTCAAATTCAAATTTCAAATGGATCATCTATAAAAGATGAATGTAAAACTCGCAACTGGGAGACTTCAATTCCGACTTCTTGTTGATTACATTGTAAGAGAGTGAGGCTCACTTCATAGCCTACACTACTCATTATCATTAGGCATTGATTATCATGCCAATGATCTTGTACAACATTGTCTTCTAATACAATAGATCAATACTTTCATCTATGGTCTCTGGCATAGTCACTCATAACAATCATTTTGTACTGCTCATATCTCAGTCATGTCTTCACCATTTTCAATGTTCTATAGCTTGTTGGAATCAACTCTAAGTCCTCTACATGCTCACAAATTTTGAAGATAATCCATTCAGCAGATTTGGAGAAAAGCGCGTCGAAGTATCGACTGGTCAAACTCTGCAAAGGTCCTAAAAATCAAGGGTGATGATTTGATTGCTAAATTGATTGCTCTGTGTATAGTGCATCATTTTAAGTGATTTCACTTGGAATCATTAGCTCATTAAGCTAATTTTATATCTCCAAAAGGAATTTTTCTAATTCCTACTGTACTGGAAGCATTGAGCTTAACAAGGAGCAGGTGTGTAAACAAAAATAGAAGGTTTTCTTTGATCCTTCAACTTGGAAGTAGTCTGTTTTGGTTCAATCATTTCTCATATCATTTCCAAAGTACATAGGCACTTGTTTAGTGTCATTAGAAAGCTAAGAGGGCCTTCAACTCAACTCTGAAGCAAAAGAGGGCTGGTACAAAGTATGGATTGGAAGTACCTACTCATTTCCTAGAGTGTACATCCATCTTTCCCAACAATCTCTTCATCTGAAATATTGATTCCAATGTTGACTAACTGATTACGTAAGTCTTTGAGCTTCAAAATGTGTATGAATTGACTCACCAACTTTCATCCTTGTGTTGGCTAGTTGTGTCCTTAGATGAGCTTTCCTAGCAAGATTCCTTCTTTGATAAAGATTCTCTAACTCCAACCAAGTCTAACGAGAGGTTGTGCATGACCTCATATAGCGTATTGTATGCCTCTTGACTCCCATAGAAATGAATGAAAGTGCTTGTGCATCCCTTGAATCCCATTTGGATTGCTCTTCTGAGGCAATCTAGTAGTACAACAATCTCCGCATGATGAAAGAGTTTCTTCTTCTTCACTAACCTCCTGTTGAGCAGAAATTGGAATAACACTTCTAGAAGATGAAGCAGCATCTTCTCCTTGTCTTTGCATTGGATAAGTGCCATTGACAATATTCCACAAGTCTTTAGATACTAACAAATTCATCATCATAAAACTCCACATTGGATAGTTAGACGTTCCTTCAAGCTTATCTTCATTCTCAAGTCTATAATTACGCATCTTGTTAAGGGTGTATATCAACTATGCTCTAATACCAAATGTTGGAATTGAGGTGGGCCTCAATAACAATAATATTCACAGGTTTATAGGATCTTCCAACGAATGAACCTTAGCATACACACCTTAAGACTCAAAAATAGATGAGTGAGATACAGAGAGAATATATAAGTTTTCAAAGTGTAACGGTAAGCAAATTGCCCACCTACACTATTTTATCTTAACCATATTCACACATTGTCAAATTACAATGTGTGAATATGGTTACAAAACTGGATATGAGTTGAATGTAGATACAAAATCAAAATCTAGACAGAATTTTGGGAACTAGATACAAGAGTTTGTGTGTAAAGTGCCTAAGAGGTCTATAGAAAGTGTGTGTGTGTGTGTGAGAATGGAGTGAATATAAACAGTTTAGAACTGTTTTACAGCTGTGAATATGGTTACAAAACTGGATATGAGTTGAATGTAGATACAAAATCAGAATCTAGACAGAATTTTGGGAACTAGATACAGAGTTTGTGTGTAAAGTGCCTAAGAGGTCTATAGAAAGTGTGTGAGAGAATGGAGTGAATATAAACAGTTTAGAACTGTTTTACAGCAAACCCTGATTCTGAAATCAGGGTTTCAGAAACCTAAATCAGAAATTGATGAACTAGCAAGGGGAAAAACTGAAATTAGTCTTGCTACTCACAAAATTCAGCAAAATGTTGCAATACTACACCAAATGTAGAGCACTACCTCCTCCAAGTGTAGAGAACACCTCCAAGTCTTGGGTTAAGCATTGCACACTCCTTGCTTGATGATTCAAAGTGACCCCAATATGCTCCTTATATAGGTTTATTGTTTGTCCCAGCGATCAACCCACAAAAAGCACTAAAAAGAAAAAAGCTTACAACCAAATTTTGCAAAACTTCTAACCTTAGCAAGGAGTGTTTTCTCGACGTTGAATTTCACTTTTCCGGTCTAAATTAGTTGCGATCTTCCATATAGGCCATCAGATAAATCATAAGAGAGAGACTTTGCTTTTCATGATGTTCATGTCATGAGGGTTCAAAATAGGTAGAAATCCATTTTTGCATAGAAATAAGGGATAGGTTTTACTACCAATCTCAACCTCTGATGACTAAATGTAATATACCAAATGAAAGCTCTCCTCAACTACTATCTAATGGACTAATAAAACTTTTTGACCTTCCGTGATCAAAACTTGGCTAAGTACCAAAAATTAGGGTTGCTGGAAATTAGGGTTTGTGCTATTCTGACATTGTTTCAAACACTTACATGCTCGAACACTCTTAATGGCTAGGCTCCCTTTACACCAGCATCGTAAATACTTAGCAAGCAACCAGTGAGTTAGACCTTCAAGGGTTTAATGACTGTCAACACTCTTCAAATAACACAATACGCAAAGTATAGACAATAGAACACTCAAGGAACAATCCAACACAAAATGCAAAATTAAGCCAACAGACCAAACATTGCCTTAAAGCTCACAGAAGACTCCACCATACATAAGAAATACAGAGAAAATACTCACCCAAGTTTGCTCAAGACTAAGCATACATAGTGGGATAACCCCAACTACTTGGATGAGTCACCCAAGCTCTAGGAGAGAGATTCCTGCAATCAAGCACAAGACCTCTTCTCATATATGTAAACAAAGTGACAACACTCGTACTAAAAGTAGTCCCAAATGAGTGTAGAAGGTCGTAGTTGTGGCCGTCCAAATGAATGCTCAGAAGCTTCATATATAGATAAACAGGAAACCATACGCATGGCTCTTCACGATCCCAGATGATCCTTGGGAGAGGGCTGAAATGCCCTTTAACATGGACTACATCCCACAAAATGGCCTCGAAGGGCCCTTGCACGAGGCGACTACCTCTAGAGGAAAGTTGCCAAGGTGGGCCTCCACCCTTGACAAAGTAACCACTTTTGGACTCCCCCATCGGCGTGTCTGTGACATTTGCAAGACTTTAAGGTGACTCGGTATATTGATATGCTCTTTGTTTGGTCTTGGTGGTCTTCCATCCAAATAGGGTGTCTGGAGGATATAGAGGGTAGCCAAAAATTATGTCTCACCCACAATTAAGGATCTCTTCAATTTTATGGGTTTCCTAAGTTATGGGCCTCTCAATTTTATGGGTTCCCAAGTTTATGGGTCACCCGATTTCATGATTCGCCCAAGTTTTTGAGAGGAGTCTTCAAGAACGCCCAATTTCCCAAGGGCAAGGAGATCACATATTGTAGTCACCTAATTTTCAAGGGCTACTGCATGAAGAGAAGGTAAAATAAGTTGGGTCTCCCAACTTTCAAGGGCAAGTAGGAGTTGCCTAATAAAAATAATAGAGTGGTTAAATGTTGTTTCCAGAGAAAGAGCCCGATCGATTTTGTGGCAAATTGGGCAACTAGAGGAACTTGGGGAAACTTGGGCAACTTGAGGAACTTGGGACGACTACATGTTGATGTGCAAAGGAAATTGGGGCGACCATCGGGTAAGGTAAGTGAAGCATAATAGACCACGTGGAGCTTGTGGTGTTGTAGGTTGGAGAGAGGGTGGTAGAGATGGAGGGAGATAATACATTGTGTTGCAAGACATCAAAAGGTGACCATATGTCCCTCGCACATCCATGGTAATACAGGACCCTGCATCAAGCATTTGCACCATCGCAATGCAAGCTTCCCATCTATTTTCTTCAAAGAAAGAATTTGTTTATTTGACAAAAATGAAATACAATACATAAATGAACCGATGCTATATTCAATGGAATGATTGTTCATCTCACTTGCTCCAATTGAAGTAGGTATGCACCTTCGAAATGTTAACCAAAGCAAGCTTTTCACCCTTCAAGTCTTCAAGTTGTACCGCGCTGTCGGGATGAAATTCCTCAGGGAAGTGTGCATTAATTTTTTTCAAAGTTTACTATTTTTCTGGTTTTAGTGTGATGTTTCGATGGAGAAAAGAGTATATTCTTTGCATGATTTGGCCGATTTGATTGATTGTAAGATTTGAAATCATGTTAAATATGTACATTAGAGATGTGTGTGTAAATAGCTAACTTTTGACCCATAAATCCCTAGGTTTGACCCTTAAAACCTATTTAAAACATGAGTTTACCCATGAAAACTAGCTTGACCCTTAGAAAACCCTAGGATTTTTGCCTGTAACTGTAAATAAACCCTTGAATTGACATGCTTGAGATTAATTGTAGGAAAATCCTAATTTTTCCGATCAAAAACCCTATCTTGGACCCTTGGAATTGGCATTTACCCTAGGTCAAACCCTGTGAAACCAAAACCTTTGTCTAGGAAAAATAAAAAGGAGAAAAATAAAAAAGAAGAAATATAAATAGTGTGAAACCAAACCTTTGTTCCTCCCCGTGGAATTTCCTTGCGGAACTTCTTTCCATGTTGCGGTTCTAGAAGGAAGTCCTTGGAGGGAGGGGGGGGCCTATAAATAGGTACCCAAGCCTCATTTGTTCCTCCCCGTGGAATTTCCTTGTGGAACTTCTTTCCATGTTGCGGTTGATTGTTGGACATATTATATGAGGTTACTGCGGATTATATGAAGTAAAGTTGAAGAGTTCGAAGACTGAAGTGAAGCATTATAACCTCGTGGATCTCATTTGTGGATCGCCTCTCTCCAGGTTTCTGTGGACTATTGAAGTAAAGAGAAGAGAAGCTATTGCCAAGATCATTTGAAGTAAAGCTTCGACTGAAGACCAAAGCCGAGTCCCGTGCATGCCTTCTCGCACGGTAGCGGGAGGTCTACCTTATATTTGGCCTATCCGCATTGTAGCGGCGGCATATAGTATCACCATACCGCACTGTAGCGGTTTGCTGTATCACCGACCCGCACTATGGCAAGAATATTTGTATTACTGAGATTTTATTGGACGACTTCTTCATTATATTGTTGAGCTTTGTCTGCACACCAATCTGCTGACTTCCGTGCTTTAGCCTTGTATATGGATCTTTCTCGCTCCGAACGCCTACGGTCTTACGCGTACGCACATGCGCTAGTCTCTTGTGAGAGGGTAGGGGCCTTACGACGATCGCCACACCAGAGAGAGCCGAGGCACCCAGCGCGCAGACGCCGCTCGTCGGACGTGGGAACGGAGCACACCAGGGGGCCTTATCCAACCCCGTGCCGGCTCTTCCTACCACTAGACTCCTTCCCAACACCTCATTTCACGTCAGGTTTAGGTGTCGGGAAGGAGTGAGGTGATGGGAAGAGCCGGCGCGGGATTGGATCGCGCCCCCTGGTGTGCGTGGTTCCCACGTCTGACGAGCGGCGTCTGCGCACTAGGTACCTCGCCCTCTCTCTAGTGTGGCGATCGTCGTAAGATCCATACCCTCTCAACAGAGACGAGCGAATGTGCGTACGCGTAAGACCGTAGGGCGTCGGAAGCGAGAAAGATCCAGATGCCAGGCTAAAACACGAAAGCCAACGGATCGATGTGGAGACAAAGCTCCGTAATACAATGCAGAAGTCGTCCAATAAAATCTCAGTAATACAAATATTCCCACTACAGTGCGGGTCGGTGATACAGCAAACCGATACAGTGCGGTACGGTGATACAAGATGCCGCCGCTACAGTACGGATTGGCCAAATATAAGGTAGTCCTCCCGCTACAATGCGAGAAGGCGTCCACGGGACTCTGCTTCGATCTTCAGTCCAAGCTTTACTTCAAATGATCTCGGCAATAGTTTCTCTTCTGTTTACTTCAATAGTCCATAGAAACCTGGAGATGCGATCCGCAAATGAGATCCACGAGGTTATAATTCTTCACTTCAATCTTTGAACTCTTCAACTTTACTTCATATAATCCGCAGTAACCTCATATAATATATCCAACAATCAACCACAACGTGGAAAGAAGTTCCGCAAGGAAATTCCACGGGTAGGAACAAATGAGGCTTGGACACTTATTTATAGGCCCTCCCTCCCAAGGACTTTCTTCTAGAACCTTCTAACCTCCTCACTCAACTTCCTAATTCCAAAATCCTCTTGCATAGTCATTTACTATTGTGGGAAAATCACAGTCATACTTTCTATTTTTTTTATTTTTCTCCTTTTTATTTTTCCAAGACAAAGGTTTTAGTTTCACACTATTTATTCATAATTAATTATTTTTAAGGGTTTGACCTAGGGTAAATGCTAATTCCAAGGGTCCAAGCTAGGGTTTTCCTACAATTAATCTCAAGCATGTCAATTCAAGGGTTTATTTACAGTTACAGGCAAAAATCCTAGGGTTCTCTAAGGGTTCAGCCTGAGTTTTAAGGGGGTTTTAAGGGTCAAACCTAGGGGTTTTAAGGGGGTTTTAAGGGTCAAACCTAGGGTTTATGGGTCAAAAGTTAGCTATTTACACACATCTCCAATGTACATATTTAACATGGTTTCAAATCTTACAATCAATCAAATCGGCCAAATCATGCAAAGAATATACCCTTTTCTCCATTGAAACATCACACTAAAACCAAAAAAATAGTAAACTTTGAAAAAAATCAATGCAATCCATTTGAGGGATTTCATCCCTACAGCACATTGAGACAATATCTTCACCACTCTGTAAGGTCAAGACCACTTGGGAGTCGATTTAACGAGTATTAGCGGAATCAGGTATACCTAAACTTGAGATCCTTCCTTCATCTCATTAGTCCTCAAATGCTTATCATGCATTCGTTGGCATGCTTGGCGGCATCCCTGTAGAGATAAGGCCACCATAAACCTTATGAAGGATTTTGTGTGAAAAGTGAAATGTCCTTTACTATGCATGACTTCAAGCAAGAGGCTTGCATGACTTCAAGCAAGAGGCTTACTTCATGTGGATAAACACATCTGCATAGAATATTGTTTAGGAAAATACTTATATAACATGTCCTTTATGAGTGAAAATGATTTATCTTTAAACATCTACTTCCTTTTTTCCAATGGAGATGCTCGAAGGAAATCCTCCTAAAGTAAGGAATTGCTCTATTTTGCCACACTAATCAATTTGAGAGGCCACAAGGAAAATGTTTCTATCTATAGGCTCATTATCAATACCTGTTAGCTCCTCACCCTTGGCCATCCTTGATACTTGTTCTTCCATGTAATGTTCTATGCCTGGTTTGATGTGAATTCCAAAATCATACTCCTTAAAAAGTAGTAACCAACACCATACCCGTCCTACCACTCATGGCTTAAATTGAGTAAATACCTTAATGGATGATGGTTTGAAATGACAATAAAATGTACACAAGAGATAGTATTGGAATTTTCAGAGTGCAAATACAATGGCCAATCCTTCTCTTCGGTCGTGCTATGGTTTCTTTCCTTCTTTAAGAGAAGCCTAGTTGCATAAGAAATGGGTTGCTCTACTTTCTTGTGTTCTGATGGTTGCACCAAAAACGGCTCCAACTGCATGAAGACTTGCATTTGTAACCACATGGAACTAAAGTGACCAAGTAGGAATAGTTAAAAGTGGTGCAATATATAACCTTAACTTTAGCTCGTTGAATGCCTTCCCTTCTTTAAGGCTCCATGAGAATAGTATTTTCTTGCTCATGAGCCTTGACAGTGTTTTTAGCTATTTCTTAAATACATATGAATAAACCTCCTGTTGTATCCTGCATGGCCCAAAAGGCTTTGTACTTCTTTGGTGAGTACGTGGGATGGGCATGGACAAGATGGCAGCCACCTTGGCTGAATAAACATTGTCTGGATAAACAGATATACCTTTGGTAGAGACTATGTACCCAAGGAGAGAGAGAGAACCTTTGGTGACCAAAAATTGACACTTGGAAGGGTTCAACTTCAAACCTATCTTCATGGACCGGTCAAATAATTTCCTTCAAATTTTCCAAGCACTGATGAAAATCCCGGGCCAAGGCTCTTTGACCCATACCTAAGAATATTGAAAAATCATCCATGAAAATGAGTTATTAGCCATTTACCCAAGATTAAACATATTGCTCAATGCAGGCACATTTTTTAGGCCAAATGCCATATACCGGTATAGACATAGGTGTCCCATGAAAAGGTCAAGAGACAATCCATATTCACAAACAGTAAAAGGGCGGACATCAAACTCACCTCCCACCATAGAAGCCAATATGAGCTCACTCCCAAGCCTAGGAACTAATGTCCTATACCACCACCCCCCCCCACCACTACGGATAAGGAGGCTTTACTAAAGGGCAAAGAATCCAAGTGCCTTATGCGAGATATGTTTCACAATGATCCATGTATTATGTTTATATGCTCAAATGAAGAGATGGCCTACTTCACCTTGGGAGACTAGCTCAAACTTGGTTGGACACTTTAACTACAAGCATCCATACATATGCCCTTGAGTTTGGTGACATAACATTTCCCTCCTTATTTCTAATTGTTGTCCTAAGCAATCTCCTTGGCTAAAAACCAAGGGTCCAATTCTTCAACAAACATAATTGACTCCCAAGTAGAAAAAAGACTCAAGCTAGTGCCTCCATTGATCCATTGATTAGATACTCAAGATAAGGAGCCCCCCGAGACTTTTGCTCCATCTCGTCTAAACCGAATCGGGCTCTAGTGGAGCTCGAGTATCATCTTGTCCAAAGTTGCCAGCCAAGGCAACTTCTGTGGAACCAAGATACCTACCCAAGCTTCCAAGCAAGCAACTACCATGGGACCAAGCTACTTGTTAAAGTCACCAATCTATCAACTATCATGAGACCAAGATATTGGTGAGTCCTCAAGGTGGACCCAACTTGTAAGACACACCCATTATCTCTTTTGTGATCAAACACGAATAAGCACCAAGAAGATAATATCATGCAACATATCAGCTCCAATCATCTCTAGATCTCGGGTTACCCAAAGGTACCCCCTTATGCCCCACAAAGACCATGAGATGTGCACGCATGGTGCAAATAGTATAACACACCCATTATCTCCTTTGTGATCAAATACGGATCACCACCAAGAAGATAATATCATGCACATGCCAATGCCAACTCCAATCATCCCTAGATCTCGAGTTACCCTAAGGTACCCCCCTCATGCCCCACCAAGACCATGAGGTATGCACACATGGTGCAAATAGTATGACAAACAATGAAGTGCTAGGAAGAGAACAGAGTGCCAAGTTGACTTCGTCATGCTCTTCTTCTCCCTCGGTAACAATTCCTTCCTTCGAGTAAGAGTCTCTAGTACAGGCTAAGAATTCAAGCCTCCAGGTCTCATGGTGGAGAAAGAGGTCTAGTCATGACCAAATATCAACATCAATAAGTTAGACAAAAGTCAATGTTGAGTACTTTCGTGAGCATACAACGAGCAGGGAAAGTCCCTCACCCAACCGGACCATATGTGGGAGGATATAGGCTACATGAAAGTATACCTTCTATAGGCATGATAATGGAGCATATTCTAGTGGGCAACATCTCTTGGGTAAATACCCAAGGGGTTACCATGATAGCTAAGAGGCTAAGAAATTTGTCATCGTGAGCAACATCCTCCATAATATATCTGACTCTCACTTTGAAGCGCATCCTCACTACATCATAATGGATGCAATATGTCAACGACAACATGAAGCATACAACATACAAGGAAAGTCCCTCACCCAACCGGACCATACGTGGGAGGGTATAGGCTACATGAAAGTGTACGTTCTATAGGCATGACAATGGAGCATACTCTAGTAAGCGAACCTCGTAATGGCGGGCTTGAGGATCTCCGGCTAACTGTTAGCTCGAAACATAGCCAACATCTTTGGTCGTTTCGTCACAAACCTAACCATACTTCTTGTCGTGGCAAAGATTGCATTCACCCAAAAGATATTACCCACGTCTTCATCAAAAGATCTAGGCAATGAGAAGCATATGGGTCCAAGCAATAAAAGGATACTCTTGCTCAACTAAACTTCTCATGGCTACACGATTGTTTCCATTATCTGTTACCACTTGCACCACATTATGAGCCTTCATTTCCTCTATGAAAATTTTTATGTGCTCCCAGATGTATGCACCTGTAATAATCATAAAAAATCAAAAACTACACCTTTACACAATACACATGAATCCAAAATAATGAGCTCAATCAATGGAAGATACCCATAATAGTAAAACCAGGAGTTGACGCATCTATGGCTTTCCAAAAACATAGACCCATTGAAGCATGAGATGATAACATTATATGCATGCCTCTTGCAAATATCTGACCAAACATCAAACAAGATGGTGCATCCATATTTCTTCCATGTGCCCCGCAAAAACTAAAGTTGCACTTCCAAGCATGCTTTTTCTTTCTTTAATTCCCTTATGCAGAAGGTCTTTGCTTAAGGGCATTCCCACTCACATCTAATATGGCTATTCGATTTTTTAGTCTTTTTCCATTGATTGATTCTAAACACATTGAAAGGGATAGCACAACGAATAATCGTGTGATCTCCCTAGTGACCTCTCTCATTGCTTTCTTTTGCAAGCCAGCTTTGACACTTGCACTTTGTAATGACCCTCTTGCATGGGTGTCCACTTTGAGTAAAGATGTCCTTGCACTTGAACCTTCACCCACGCTATAGGAGGTATGAATACTAGAGCTTTCGACTCTCGTTTTCTTTGACATGCCAACACATTTGCTTGAGGAAGCTCTTCGGATGCCTTCTATTTCCTGTTCCTCATCACATGAGGACATCTCCATCCTTGATCGTCTCCATGCCTCAAGCCTTGCATGGACATCATTAGGGACCTCTTTGCATGGCCCAGTATCTCTACATGGGACAGATGCAAGACAATTCTTCATTCTTCTTACTAAACTTGTCTTTTAGTATCCACAAAAATTACACTTCCATTTTCTCGATCCACCTCCACCAGAGTAGTCTCATATCTTTTTGACATATCTCCAATAGGAATCACGAGCCATATCTAATATTCAGCTAGAGAACCTGCACACAGTGAACATTGGACTTTAGAGATAGTAGATTGAGTCAGATTGACAATGAATGATGCACGCAGCCTACATATATACACAAAGATTGCACACACATTACATACATACATATTGCATACATATTACATACATGCATAAGATGCTCCTTATGCACACACACATAAATTATAATGTACATACATATCACTACATAGATGATAAATCATAGTATATACATGAATGCTCCACACACACATACATGTACTCATACATGTCCAGTATATACTATATACATACACATACATACATGCATTCACACGTGTACATGTATGAATGCATGTATATGTATGTGCATTGTGTACATACCATGTAATCAGTACAAAATCTGCTCTCGGGGTAGTGTGCCCATCCCGGGCAGCCCACTCTGTAGATACAACTGTCTGCATCAAAGCCTGCCGCACCCAAAGTAGTCTCTCCATCACTATGCACATGTAAGCAAATCTAGTCTTCGCAGGCTTTAGGATATCCAACTCACTGTATGATCTGAAAATAGCTAATAGTTTTGGTCTCTTTGTGAACAAAGAGACCATCTTACTGCACGTGGAAAAAATAGAATGAATCCAAGGGATCTTTCCAAGATCCTCTATCAAAAGATCAATGCTATGTGCGGCACATGGGGTCCACACAATGGAGGGAAACTCTGCCTCTAACAATCTACCAATGGCCACACAATTACTTCCATTGTCGGTAATGACATGCACAACATTCTTTTGACCGACATCCATAATAGCCTGGCGGATATGACCATATATAAACTGACCTCTGACACAAAAATTACACCAAATCAGCCATGTACATACTACATACATAATACATATATATAGCATATGCAAAATTCAAATGCATATCTTAAAATTAAAACTTGAAATTTCACCTATACATACCTGTCACTGTAAGTCCAGCTTGTGATGCATCGATGGCGGGAAGGAACATAGTGCCTTTGCAACAATGCACTAGTATGTTATATACATTCCTTTTCCTGATGTCTGTCCATCCATCGCACATAATAGTGCATCCATACTTCTCCCATGTGCCCATCATGGGCTCTAACTGCTTCTCCACTATATCCTTTGTTTTGTGTAGCTCACTAGTCCTCAACTCCTCATATGAAGGACGGCTCCACCGATATCCCAATGTGCTCACTAACTCCATGCGGGTGTGCGTCCAACATTAAAAGAGAGGCCACACTGTATGAAAAGCTTCATTATACCTTGTTCGGCCTCAAGCTCCCGCTGCCTCAAAAAAAACCCGCACGTACGGATGCCGTAGAAAGTGATCCTCTAGCTGCCTTCACCGGTGGCTGAGTGTCACCCTCAAGATCGATGGTATCATGTCCATGCTCATCATTCCCTCCACTAGAGGATCCCCTATGAGTTTGATGTGCTGGAGCATCATGTGGAGGAGGATCACAGGAGCCAATAGAGATGGAGGTGGGCCGAGAGCTCTGTGGATACTTTCTGGCTTCCCTTTGAGCTACCCACTCAAGGAGCTCATCCTTGATGTCAGCTTGCATAGGCTGCTTGCATGCTTCAATGCCCAAGCCACTAAACTTGGCAAGGTGGGCTTTGATACGATCTTCCCCACCACCCCCTTTGTAACCACATAGGTTACATGTCCATCTCTCACTCCCACCCGATCCAAACTTCCCTTGGCTAGACATATACTTCCAACAATTTTGCTTTGGTTTAGACATGGTGAGTCTCTCTCTCTCTCTCTCTCTCTCTCTCTCTCTCTCTCTCTCTCTCTCTCTCTCTCTCTCTCTCTCTCTCTCTCTCTCTCTCTCTCTCTCTCTCTCTCTCTCTCTCTCTCTCTCTCTCTCTCTCTCTCTCTCTCTCTCTCTCTCTCGACTGACTCCAAACTGCTCTCGGGTGTGTGCTGAGTGCTCGGTGCTCGCTGCAGGCTAGAAGGTAAAATGCCCTCTCTTGCGAGCCCGTTTCGGGCTCAAAGGAGAGGGCAAAAAAATTTGTCTGCAACGCAACGCGTTGCGTACGTCGCAACGCAACGCCCTTGCGTTGCGAACGTTGCATACACTACGCAACGCGTTGCGTTGCAACTATGCACCAAAGAAGGGTGAAGAGGCCTTTGATCAACAAGAGAGCGTAATACTCAAGCCTGAGCATCTCCAGTTAGCAGCTATCTCTTCAAGCCATCATGAAGATTCAGCCTTGAATCATTTGATCCGTGAGACTCTACCACGAGATGAATTGTTTTGTAACGTTAAGCAAAAAACTCAAGAAGGAAGAATTCAAGAAGTAAATGAATTCCAAGAAAAGGATGGGTTACTATTCTATAAGAACCTATTGTATGTCCCTCCAGGAACTCCCAGGATCCAAGTACTTCAACAACGTCATGACAACCTTACAGCAGGACATTTTGGAGTGAATAAAACATTAGAACTTATATCAAGGGATTTTTGGTGGCCTCAAATGTGGAATGAAGTCAAAGAATATATCCGAACCTGTGACACTTGCAATAGATCTAAAGTACCACGGCATATACCTCATGGTCTCTTGCAGTCTTACCTATTCCAGAAAGGCCATGGGCTTCATTATCAATGGACTTCATCACAGACCTACCAAAGTCACACAAGTATGATGCCATTCTTGTTATAGTGGATAGATTTACAAAGATGGCACACTTCATTCCAACTACCAAGGCAATCACAGGTGCAACCACTGCTAGGCTTTTCCTCAGATACATCTTTAGGCTTCATGGATTGCGTGATGATATTGTCAGTGATCGAGGTCCGCAGTTCATATCCAGCTTTTGGAATAGTCTTTGCAAGCTCCTTGGTGTTCAAGTTAAACTATCTAGAGTCAATCATCCACAGACTGATGGACACAAACAGAACGGGTGAATCAAGTCCTAGAACAATATCTCCGTTGCACCATCAACTATCATCAGAATGATTGGTTTGAGCTTTTACCCTTTGCAGAGTTTGCCTATTTAGTGTTCATACATCTACCAAACAGACTCCCTTCTTTGCAAATTATGGACAACATCAAAGGATGGACATACAACTCGCAAATCATGTCAAGAAACCAGCCGCCAAAGACAAGGCTCAGTACCTCATGGAAATTCACAAAGAACTCAAGGAAGAGATCCATAAAGCTCAAGAACATTATAAGTACTATGCAAATCAACATCGTGTTCAAAATCCATCGTATCAAATTGGGGATAAAGTATGGTTACTCAAAAACAATTTACAAACTTCAAGGACTTGTGCAAAGTAAGATCATCAAAGATTTGGTCCATTCACTATCTTGGCCAAGATCAATCCAGCCACCTTCAAGCTCTAGCTACCAAGCACCATGAGAATACATCCAGTTTTCCATGTATCCATGTTGGAACCATATCACATTTCACCATTGAGGGGGGAGAGACCTAGTCCTTCACCACCTATCCAGATTGATGATCATGAAGAATTTGAAGTCAAGCATGTCCTAGATTCCAGAATATCCTGAGGAAGATTGGAATACCTTATTCATTGGAAAGGGTATCAGTGATCGTACTTGGGAACCTGCAGAAAACCTTCAGAGAGCACCAATCAAGGTTCAAGAATTCCATAAGAGAAATCCAATGAAGCCGAGACCAGATAACATGACCGCTCCTCGTGGAACTCGTCGCTTGAGGGGGAGGTGATGTCATGGACAAAGGAAACCATCCTGAACCTTAGATTCCATGTGAATCCTATATCTCATGATTGGTTCAGAATTAGGGGAAATCAATGCTTCCATTGCGTCCGAAACGTGCCAAAACCCTAAGATCAACTGTCTACTTGCCTCATTCGACTATCTTGAGCTCATGTTTCGAACTGATGACATCATCGATGACATCATCAATTCGTAACCGCCTTTCATGAACCGCGCTTGAAAACCTATATAAGGAGGGGTTGGCCACATTCATAATCAGTCTTGCCAATACCAGTCTTGGGAGCTCAAGGAGTCTTGATCGCCAAGTAAGTACTCTCCAAGTTCCAGTTCCTGTTCTTGTCTTGTTCCTTGTTCCAGTCTTGTCTTGTCTTGTATCGTGGACATCTTGTCTTGTCCTCTTGTAATCTCGTAGTACGAGATCTTGTCGAGTTCTTTCCTGTATCTAGTTAATCTCCCGGAAGGGAGTTCTTGTAATCCAGATATCTTGTCTCATACTTACGATTCCCGGTTGTGGGATCTCCTGTATCATCTCTAGTCGAGTTGTTCATACCTATCAATCTCGGGTTGTGGGACATCTTATATCAGTCATGTATTCTTGTATCATTTCCCCTTCGTGGGTGTTCTTGTAATCATAAGTGTATTTCTGAAATCTTGTCTAGTGAAGTCAGAGAGCACAATCTAATGCTCCCCTGACATAATTATGCAATGAAGTTTGGGCATCAAGTTACCTCCTTTGAGCCTTTGAGTCAACCTCTTGAGTCCCTCCTTTGAGAGCCCTCCCCCTCCCTCTCTCTCTCTCTCTCTCTCTCTCTCTCTCTCTCTCTCTCTCTCTCTCTCTCTCTCTCTCTCTCTCTCTCTCTCTCTCTCTCTCTCTCTCTCTCTCTCTCTCTCTCTCTCTCTCTCTCTCTCTCTCTCTCTCACATGTTTATGCACACCATTACACACTTGCCTACTCTCCCTCGATCCACTCTCACCCCTAGACACACTCACGTCACAGGTCACCACCATCCTGCATGACTCAGCTCTACAAAGCCCTCCACACCACACGCATACACACCCTCCATGCACAGGATCCATGCCCTAAAACCGTTGGTACAATGGAGATTATCGGGAGCTAAGGAAGCACCTACAGATTTAGAGCACAAAGGGGATATTATACATAGGCAGGCACAATGCCGCGTGCGGACCCTCACTCGCCGCAAGCGAAAGGAGTGGGAGCCTGGAGGAGAGATAGTTTTGGGATATCTACCACTTGCCCACGAGTCGGGATAGAATAATGGCATGCTTACATCTGAGAGAGAGGAGATAGCAGACACCCATTCGAGCTTCGAGCGCTTGGCATAACTATGCTGAGTGCCCATACTAGATACTGGACAAGCCCCCCCATTCCCAAGCCACAAAGGCTCAAAGCTCACACCCCACTACCTTTGACTTCTTCACATCGACAATGGTGAGCAGCACCATTGCCCATCTAGACATGGCAGGGCCCATGACCAGTTCTGTTTACAAGCAGAACATCTCATCTATGGTCGAAGGACTCTGGCACCGCTCATTGCCTATCTCTTCAACAGAGCACTGGTTGAAGGGCTCCCTAACTCATGGACAGAGCACACCATTGTGCCCATTCATAAGTCAGGTGACGTTATGAATCCAGCCACATACCGACCGATCATGATTAGCCCCATACTCGCCAAGTTATATGCGGCAGTGCTAGAGACAAAGTTAGTCATTCTTTGCAGAGAGGACGGGTATCAAGGCTCCAGGACAAGCAAGATTCACACGTGATTACTCAACCATTGATTACTTCTTCAGTGTGCTTGATCACCTCCCTCCC
>MU264597.1:0-23885 GCA_020310875.1 Ceratopteris richardii
CTCATATGTCCTATGAGAATGATGAAGTGCATCATCCTCTTGTACTCTTTTCCTCTATTGGGGAGAACCTTACCTTTAAACATATGCCTCTACTCAACAATAACAACATCTGCAATATCACAAAGAACAATGATATATGCTCCTATGTCATTGCCACGAATACATGAAACATGGCAAATGACTCATGTAATGGTACTACTAAAAGTACTCTTGCAGTACCTTCATTGCTAATATTTTGCTCCACCTCCACTAGAAGAGATTGTAGTGGGCCCTGAAACTATGGTATGTGCATTCCAATATGGGTTGGTTTTCTTTGGCATGATGATAGACTCGTCACATGTGATCAAATTTCAAAAAAAATATTAGAACTTGAAAGGTAACTCATGTCTATGCAATGTGCAACATTGCGCATCATGAACATACTACTCCTACATAATATATAGATGATAGTTGAGATGATAATACATAGTGCATACTATATATTACATAGTACATACTATATTATCATCTATGTACATACTACATGTGCATGTAATGTGAAATGTCAAATTTCAATGCAATGTGTATGTAATCTAAATGTGATGTGCATTGTGCATGTAACATGCATTGTGTATGTATTAATGTAATGTGTATGTAATGCCACATGTTGTAAGTAGTATGTATTAGCATTGCCATGTAGCTAGTAGCATGATGTGCATCGTGCATGAATGATGACACATAGGTAGTAGTAGCCAAGATCAATGCAATGTGCACTGTAATATTGCATACAATCATCAATGTGCATGAATCATGACACTCAGACACATGTAGGCAGCAGCAACCAATGTCAATGCAATGTGCATTGTAATATGGTATCTAATGTGCATGAATGATGACCATGTAGGGCCCATGCAGCAACAGCTAATGTCAATGCAATGTGCATCATGGATGTCAATGACGCTCAATGTAATGCAATCATCAATGTAATGTAATGACAATGCAATGTAATGTTTAATGTACATTGTAATGCAATGTGATGTAATGTAATGTAATCATTAATTTAATGTAATGCAATGCAATGTAATATCAATGCAACATTGAAGTGTAATGTACATTGTAATGCAACGCAATGTAATGTAATGTAATGCAATGTATCATGAACTTCAATGGCACTCAATGTATCACGATGTATATTGTGTGTGGCATAGGTAGTATGTACATTGTATACTACTATGCAAGTGGCAATGAGCACTTGTCATAAGTGATTGGGCATTGTAATTTAATTATTAAATTCTCAATGCTATCAGTTCTCAATGCTATCAGTTCTCAATGCTATCAGTTCTCAATGCTATCAGTACCAGGTAATGTAATGTAATGTTATGAAAATTGCAATGTAAATTGTTATGTACTACAATCATCAATGTAATGTATGCCAATGCAATGTAATTTCAATGTATTCACCAATGCAATGCAATGTCAATGTATTCATCATTGCCAATGTAATGAGATGTAATGTCAAATTTCAATGTAATGAGATGAAATGTCAGAGGCTTGAGCTTAGAGAACAGAAATGCACACTACAATGTCAATGTAATCAGATGCAATGAAAAATAAATCATATACCATTGCAATGTGCATGTCAATTCAATGCAAATGCAATGTCAACAGTTAATGTGATAGATATATTGTGATATGTATACACATTACATAAGCTGAGAGGATTCAAAGTTCAACTTAAGCACTGACTAGCAAGACTGAAACACTAACCAGCAAGCATGCTACCTTAGACAGTTAGAATTGTCACCTTAATCCTTAGATGGTTAGCCAACGGCCCAAGCCCCAATGCTTAGCATCCAACCATGCAACTCCACAATTGATGTCAACTCCACAATCTGCACAACAACGTCCAAACAAACCTATAGCAACAAATGGGAAGTGGGTATTGGGCGCGAACTTGAAAATAATGAACGGTTTGTTCATGAAAGTTTTCAAAATTGAGTCTCGACTTTGAATTCGAACCTTTAAAAAAAAATGTAAACTTGCACACGTTCGGTACATGTCAGGAGCGTTCCACACATTCCATATAGATCGATCCATTCCCAAGAGTTTGGCACACAAATTTTTCCTACCTTGGTATGTACCTGGTATCAAAAAAAAAAAGATTCCTACTATTTCTAGTGCCAACTTCATGTACACTTTGTTGATAACAAATGTATGGTTCATGATTTCAGCAATGGCCGTATTATTGTGATGTTAGGGATTTTATGCAATGGTTTGTATCAATTGGATACATATAAAGAGAGTTTCCTCAAATGCACTTCTTACACACATTTCTTCTATGGTTGAGTGAAGTTATGGCATGGCTCGTTTTAGTCATTTGAACTCAATAGTTTGCTTTACTTTGCAAAGAAAGGATATGGCTATTTGTTTTTCCAACTCTTGTCTATTGGAAAAAGTGCATCATGCTCCTTTTCCCAAAGATGGTGCTACACAGCTACACTAAAATTGATTGTTCATAGTGATGCATGTGGTCCGATGAAGACTCCATCTTTTGGAAAGCATGTATACTTTGTTACTTTCATTGATGATGCAACATGTTATACGGGGGTGTATCATGTGAAAGCAAAGAATAAAGTATTCTCTTGCTTCGAAATATTTTTAGCTATGGCTGAAAGTTTTTATGGTAATAAGCTTTTGACTCTTTGCATGTATCATGGAGTGAATACATATCACATGAATTTCATTCTTTTGTTTGTGAAAGAGGCATTGAGCACCAATGTACGGTGTCATATACAGCTCAACAAAATGGTGTTACAGAGCACAAGGATAAAACACTTCTTCAAATGACATGATGTATGACTAAAAAAAATCATCTTTCATATAAGTTTTGGATGGCAGCCTTCTCCTATAAAAGCATTGAGAATCATTACACCTTTCTGAAGCTTGGAATGAATGGAAGCCAATGGTTATTCATATGTGCATGTTTGGTTGTTTGACATATGCTCTTCTGCCATCACAATAGCATCACAAACTTGATGACGAGGCAAAGAAATGTATATTTGTTGGATATAGTAGTGAGATTTAATGTTATCTCTTTACCATTCATTGAAGGACAAAATTATTGTAAATCAAGATGTGGTATTTGCTGAGAATTCAACTTATCCTTTACTAAAGTGTAAATTTCAGCCAACAATTAGCTCATGAGATGTGTCTGATCCACACATGCTTTTGTACAAAGTGGTGTGTTTAACAATGGCCATGTAGGCCATCCAAATGAGGTTCAAAAATTTAAAAATTTTCAGCCAAATATAGCTGAAAAATTACAACCAAACATGGCTGAAAAATCCCAAATTTGCAAAAGAACATGGCTAGTAAATTCCAACAAAAGATGGTTGAGAATGTCGAACCAAACATGGCTGAAATTTGCAAAATTTGCAACCACAAATTCTAGCCAAACATGGCTGAAAATTCCCCAAATTTGTAGAGAGGAACATGGCTGAAAATTTCCATCAAAAGATGGTTGAAAATGTCCAACCAAACATGGCTGAAATTTGCAAAATTTGCAACCACACATGGTTGAAATTCAGCATGATATTCAACTAGTTTTGATATTCACTTTGTCAATGTATTACATGAGGAAGTTATGTCTATCAAGGATGAACAATCTATGCCAAAAATGCTAAAAAATTATTGCAAGATAGCAAATTGAGTGCTCCTTTACTTGGTAGAACGAAGATCAAGCTCTCACCATGCATCGTGTGCCTTTGTGGATGTATCTCTTATTGCAAGTGCATGTAATGAAGAGCCACTCACTTTTGAAGATGCATGTGATGATTCAAATTGATTGAACACAATGCAGTTAGAATTG
This sequence comes from Ceratopteris richardii, assembly GCA_020310875.1. NCBI lineage: Eukaryota > Viridiplantae > Streptophyta > Polypodiopsida > Polypodiales > Pteridaceae > Ceratopteris > Ceratopteris richardii. The sequence continues at coordinate 3,848 of MU264597.1, forward strand.
GATTTTATTCACAAAAATCATACTTGGGAGTTATGTGAATTACCAAAAAATAAGAATGACATTGGTACTATGTGGATTTACAAGATTAAAAGAAAGTCATATGGTACCATTGATTGCTACAAAGTTTGACTAGTTGCAACAGGTTATGCACAAAAAATAGGGCATTGATTATGGGGAGATTTTTGCACCTACTTCACGAATGAATATTATTCATTCTATAGTTGCATAGGCTTCCCATCGTGGTTGGAAAGTGCATCATTGGATATAGAAACAACTTTCTGAATGATGATTTACAAAAAGAGGCCTATGTGAAGCAATCTCAAGGATTTGTCATCAAAGGTCAAGAACATATAGTTTACCACTTGCATAAGGATTTGTATGGACTTAAGCAAGCTCCACATGCATGGTATGACAATATACATAAGCACTTGATTGCTCTTGGTTTTACATGTAATCCAATTGAAAGCACACTTTATGTATGCAAAAATGGGGCTCACCTTATAGTGCTTGTTATTTATGTGGATGATATTCTCTTCACTAGTTCATGTGATGAGAAAATTGACATGCTTATGGTTGATTTGCAGCATACATTTGATGTCACAAATCTTGGCTTTTTAAAGTATTATCTTAGCATCCATTGAGGGGGATTGTTGTGCATCACGCGAAGTATATTGAGAAACTACATCTGCATTTTGGTTGTGATGATTGGAAGCCTATCTCAACACTAGAAGAAACAAAATTTAGGTTCTCAATTGAGGATACTTGTGATGCATTTGATACTCCTCTTTATCAAGAAGCTGTGGGATGTTTGATATAATCATGTAACACAAGGTTGAACATACAGTATGTGGTTTCCAATTGAGTCAATTTATGCAAAGCCATGGCAACTAAGCATTGTCAAGCGATAAAAGGCGTGTTTAAATATCTCAAAGGCACTTGAGTTTGGGCCTCTTTTATGGCAGAGATGCTCAAACCATGCTTGCATGCTTTTACATATAGTGATTGGGCTATTTGTTATGATACACAGGTATCCACTAGTGGTAATTATTTTTTCCTTGGAGAATCATGCATACCTTGGTAAGTAAGAAGCAACCTACTCTAGTCACATTAAGTTGTGAATTTGAATGCAAGGAAGTATTCACAACTACAATGGAGCGTATATGGCTGAGATACTTATTGATGGATCTATGCATAGAGATTGATGCACCTATGCATATTCTCAATGATAGTCAGAGTGCATTGGTTGTTGCAAGAAATCTGGTATTTCATGAGCACACAAAGCACATTGAGGTTCATTATCATTATGTCATAGAGCACCTTCATGCTGGGGATATTGATTTGGTAATGTGCTTACGCAAGATAATGTGGTAGATATATTCACCAAAGCTCTTCCACAAGAAAATTTTGAAGCGTTTTGCAAAGCTTTTGGGTTATTACTTTGTGGGGGTTGATCTATCACTCCCTTTATGTTGTCATATGATTCCCTCCAAGAGGTTTTGTTATACTTATGTGTCCCTCAAGTAGCTTTGATGTGGATCGTTTTCTCTATACATGGATACTTTCTACTCTATTGCAAGGTAGAGGTTTTTCCCCATGTAACCACATATACATTATATACTCATATGTGTTGGTAGTATGTACTTAAGGATTGTCTTATAGCTCTCACTTCACTCATTCTCGTTATTACTGATCATCTATCTACAAAGAGCTCTTTTAGTCATCAAGTGTCTTTATGCTTCAATCTCCTCCTTTGCTCTTGTGTGTACTTCTATTCGTGCTTACTCACTCACACACCTAACATGGATAGAGAAACAATTCTCAACAGACTCTTTTGGCAGTGCTTGGCATGGCATTTGTGACTTTCTCAATAATTATCTAGAAGGAAAATACTTCCAAATGCCTAGAGAAAGCCTCCACTTATCGTTTAGATTAGCTTTATTCACCTAAAATTGTTGTAATGGGAAAATTGTAAGTGCACATATAATTCTTGTACAAGGGGTTCGCCTAGAAGAGAACCATAGAGATTTGATGTATTTCTAACGAGGAGGCGAAATGATGCCTAGCTCAAACTCAATGTAATTATTTGAGGGAGGGATTGAGTGTATCTCATAGGGGACGATCATGAGTGGTGCACATGAAGCATGATGGCGTAGGGACACCTAAATGTGTCATGTGAAATAAATCAAGGTATATTGTGCATGCTAATATATGTTATGGAAACCAAATTAGTATCTGAGTCTAACTCACTGGTAAAACTATGGATTGAAAAAGTATTTCAACTTTTCATAAGCTAGTTTAAGAAGGAAATGATAGGTAATGAAAAAATATCTTAATGAATCAAAGTATAAGAAATTGTCAGTTTCATGAAACTTAAGCAGTTGGATAGGCAAGAACAAGTAAACACATGTTAAGGTAAAGTCTTATTCCAAGTCTTTAAGAACTATGAAGGAGAGAATGTAAATATTTCTCATAAAGATTATATACATTAGGCATATTAACAAGTTGCAATGTTGGCGTGGGTCTAAGAAAAGAACATGTCCATGAAGGATTGTTGCCTTCAAGAGGCTCACAATAGTATATGGGAGACTATGGAATATCATGAAGTAATAGTAAAGCTTAGTCTAGACTCCAAACTTATCAGTTCACAAGAAATGGTGATGCATGCATTGCTCAACCATTTAGGAAACCAAATAGAAGGGATCCAAGAGATCCACAAGTCCTTAAAAGTTTCAAGTATTTATCTAGGAATAAGCATTAGCTTTATGGCATAGAGAAAAGATCCCAAAGAAGAGAATTAGAGTACTCAAAGATGTAATTGGATCAAAGTAATTGCAAATTCAAGGACATAGATGGGGATCTAAGGAAGATGAGAATACATAAAAAGAAGAGCAAGAGTGTGACCAAGGATAAGAGAAAGGATATGAGAAATATGAGAATTCAAGTACCTAGATTTGATTTTGATACTTAAGACTAAACAGTTTAAGTTTATAAGGATATCCAATGATCAAGTGATCATTTGAACCAAATTCATTCGTTTCAAGAGTAAAAGAAATTTATAAGGATCCATAGTTATAAGAATCCATATTCTATTTCATAAGAGTTCATTTTATTGGATTTTAATGGAATTCCATCATACTTAAGGAATCTATAAGTGGTCTAGTGAGACGTGACACATGGATTGGAAGGAGGATCCATTTGTATGGGACATTGGATACAACCTCCATTGAGAAATTTTCTCCTATGGTCAAGTAGAAAAGGACTCATCATACATGGATAGCATTTATCATTAAACTAGGAGTAGATATCTTCTTGGGACATACCTTCATCACATGGGAAAATATGTTCTTCCAAGAGTGTAAATCGGAGATCTTATCTCCACAAGTCCTATTAATAGGTAATGCTATTAGAGTATATGGATACGAAGATCCATGTATGATAGATGATCCTTTTATATATATATATATATATATATATATATATATATATATATATATATATATATATATATATATATATATATATATATATATATATATATATATATAAGAAGGGAGTTTTATTCATCCAAAGTCTCTTTCAAGCAAGCAAAAAACGAATAGAGAATGTTTAGTATAGATTATTACTTTAGTGGAAGTAAGTATAGTTTGCTTGTAGAGATAAGTCTTAAAAGGGTTTGTTTCTAGGAAGTTACTCTACCTTGTCTGTAGAGGAAGAATCAAGGTTCAGATTTTATATTCTAGATTAAAAGTTTATCTTTTCGATTGTCTAGATAGGAATAGCACTATCCTATTCAAAGGCAATAGAGATATAAGTTAGTCATAGTGATTAGATTCAATCTTACTTAAAGACTTTAAGTTGAGTTGTTATGACGATTTCCAATTATGGTCTTCATCTAGATGAGGAAGATCTAGTTGTTTGCATTAGAGAGACTGGAATTGAGTGATGACTTTTCATCTTAGAGCTGGAAGAGAGATGGATAAATTTGAACTATAGAAGATGCAATCTCTTATTTGGTGTTGAGTTATGAGGATGATGACTTAGTACCATTTATAATGATTGGTGTTTATGAACTATCTAAATCTCATAAGGGAATGTTTTTCTTTTTCATATGGCAAACTGAGAGACTATACTTCACATATGTGCGAATAGAGACTCTTCGAATAGAATTTAGTTCATATCATATGGATAGCAAACCAAAGATAAATAGCTAAGATGATGGATTTGCATAGACAAAAAAAGAGTTTAAGAAAAAAAATATTGCTTATGGTTACACTGAAGGTTAGGAATTACTAGAGTGGTATGAAGGCACGTCTATCATAATAGCTCAAGGAGGGTTTTGTCATCACTTTTATTATGGGACTTTGTTCTATTTAAATGGTTTATTATCTCCATTGGATTTGATCAACTTTAGTTTCACATTTCAACATTTGTCTTTCATATTATTACTCCACCAAGGATACATCATATGGACTTATACCACTTAAATTATGTTACATGTATGGGAGGGGTAGTTTGGAAGATAGGCATATATGATGGGAGATAGTTAACATACAGTAAGACAGTTTTCCACTTTTGTTTTGCCTTCTTAAGAGTGTTTTCTTACGGGGAAGGATATGAGAAACAACACATATAGATGATATGTACATTGTATTCTGCATAGGGGCCAATGGAAGCAACCGTTAGAGTAGCCTTTCCATATGCCTTCCAATGCCATTTTGAGGATAAAATGGAACTGAGGGGAAGGAATTATTATAAAGTAAGGTTGTAGACCTGAGGGGGTCAAAGGAGAGGACAGGAATCCTAATTTAGCACACTCTTTATATATAGAGTGGGAAAGGTATGGGGGACAGAGTTACTCAACCATCTCTAGAGTATTTATATATCAATGGTGCATGGAGTGGGAGGTTGTCCTCAACCATGCTGTGTATATCTCTACTCGTTCGCTCTCCATAGCAGATCTCATGCGAAGCTCTTACGTCTGCTTCATCACACAAAAGTTTGTCAGCAAATTATTTGCTCCAGTAGCACCTAAAATCTCTTCCTGGGCTGCAACCACCCCAAAGAGAGAGAGAGAGAGAGAGAGAGAGAGAGAGAGAGAGAGAGTGAGGCTTCTTTTCCTTCATATGCTTTGCAATGCACTCACAAACTATCATTCTTTTCACCCAATAAATCTCTACCATTTCATGCCAGCTATTCTCTTAATGGAGGATTGAAATTTGTTCTAGAAATTCACAATGAATTCTCTATATTCTTCTTACTTTTTCCCCATGAAGCCTTCTGTTTAATTGGGGGAAATATGAGGGATATTCAGCAACAAAACCAGTGCATCATTCCCTATGCATAGCATGTCAATAAGCCTCCTCAAAAGAGCATAACCAGCCAATCCAAAGTACAAAGTACCAAACAGTGACAAAATCCAAGTGTCGACCTTCATTACCTGGTCAAGAGGAAGACAGAAAAGGAAACAAATAGTCCAGTAGAGAGCACTCACCATAAGTAATTGAGATGAGGAAAATACTTGACCTATTAACACAATATGTCAATGCCGGTATCAAGCCAAAATTCAAACGTCCTTGAAACTAAATATATACGTTCTTATATGTGGATATTTAATAACAGGTAAACACTTACAGAATTTATAGAGATGAATCACAGAAAAGGCCAAAATAAATTAAAAATCACTAAATGATAGATCATGGTATTTATTGAGGCCCAAACATAAGGGAATCATCATCAAAACACCTTAGTTCATACATGAGCATTAAAATGGGTTCCATTCACTATAATCACTTATACATGTGCAATTCCAAGCAGAGACATGATCATGCCTTCAGTTCATGCTACAAAGATGATACAACTGAGGTCAAGCATAAACGATGTGCAAACTGTTTTAACAAAAGCAGAGAAAAAAGGTGGAAAGAACGATCCTCCTGTTATATACAATGAACAAAAGTTTTACTAAAAACCCTGTACATGAAACCTGTATGAACCATAGCATGACTGAATTTATCCAGGAAAAACACAGAGGGGAAAAAAAATACCAACAGAGAGGATAAAAGAACTCGTTACAAAACAGAGAGGAAAGAAGAGTGAAAGAGAGAGAGCACAAATCAGAAGTGATTGAGATGATATAAGTACTAGGTTCATTTGTAAACAGGTTGATACCGATGTCAAACCGTAAGGTTTAGAAGTCTACCTTAACAGAGTGTTTACTTTTTCTTATACATAGACAATCAGTAACAGATAAACATGTACAGAACGCGTAGAGATGTATTACCAAAAAGGTCAAAATAATTCATGCAATACTACATTATGGCATTTATTAATGCAACAGTCAAGTGACCCTCATTGTTGCCATAGATCATACAAGTTCATGCATGCTGAATAATGAACAAAGAAATGGGTTAGATCCTGCTGTCAGTTACACAAGTACATTCCCAAGAATACACGAGAATAATTATCATGCCTTCAGTCAACACTGCTAACATGGAACAACTAAGCTCAGTCATAAGGCAACGCCAAACTGTTTCAGCCTAAACAGAGCAATAGGTGAAAAACCAGTCTTGTTGTTCAAGACAATGAAGAATGGTTTCAACGAGAATCCTCTCTTGCAATCTGTATGTGCCATAGCATGACATTAATTTCTCCAGACAAAACAAGGGCAAGACTAACCAACAGAAGAAGTGACATAAAGAAGTAATGGCCACCAAGAATGATTAGCATCCATGTCTAACATACTATTGATAAAAAAAAACTCTTCTACTGACATTACCAAAATTCTAACTGTGTTACAAAAACAAAAATATTCAACAACCTCACATCATCAACATTCAGGCCTAAAACAGTGGAATAGCTTCAATTGAACTCTGACATAAATGAACCCCGCACTGTTTAGAACTAAGTAATGAAAAACATGAACCAGAATGATCTCATTATTCAGTGAGATGAATTAGGATTTCCATAAAAAACATGTGACTGCAATCTGCATATACCATACAAAACAAGGAAAAAAAAAGATTATCAGCAGAGACAAGATACACTAACTATCAAAAATGATCAATAATCCTGTCATATATACTATTACAAACATACAACGGCTCATGACATCATCAAAATTCTATCCTGCACTACACGAACAAAAAGGTTCAACACCCTCACACCATTGATGCTGGCATTACAGTTGATCCAAGAACATGATGTCATATACTGACATAAGGGTCACCATAACAAGGTCACATCATGCCACCTGCACTATGCCAAAAGATTAAGGCCAACCAGGACTTGGTGCCTGAAGTTAGATAAAGGCAAAATTAATTCAAATTGAAGGTTATTAGCCAGAAATGCAAAGAACTAACTGGTGAACAACAAATATTTTGGCATTTGTATACCTGCCAATCTGGTTGCAAGATGGGCCAAAATACAACAGGCCTTTGAATTTATTTATTTTTTTAAGGAATGAACCATTGACAACCAGACCAAAAAATTATGCATCCGTTCCATGATAGCACATGGTACATACATACCTTCGTAGAATCTAGCTGATGCTGCCATCATAATACATCCTCATATGACTCCATATTTAGGGATTGCCTTGCACCACGCACCATATAAATGAAAAGGTGCACGGTTCTATGACACAAACACTCCCAATATTATTGTGCAAACAATTATAATTGCAAACATTCTGTGAGCCACCTGCGCTATAAACCATAGGAAATAGCCATATGAAAACAAAAAAAGAACCTTTGCAGCTGCATGAGCATCAAATGTTTCATAACAGTGACTTCAAAAAAATAATAACTCCATGACACAAGTCAATATTAAATTGACTTGGTATATAATACAGGGCATATGAAAAGACAGTTTATTCTACATAAAAGGCTTGAAGTTTGTCACAATTTGGTGTCTTCAAAGAGCGGTTCCACCGTTGACGATGCAACTCCCTCCGACAATGATAGCTGAGCATGTCCATCATATCCCTCTCTACTCTTGCCTCAACATTTTTACGAGAAAAGCTTCCTGGTGGATACTCCTTCTCAAAATCCATGGAAGTCACATAGAAAGGAACCTGATGCTTTACAGTAGAGAACTGAAAATCATATGGTGCAACCTGGTCCATGCTATAGACTGGCTTTGAGAAAGGGAAAAGCGCCAGTAAAAGCAAGGCCAGAATCGGTAGGAGCTGCAGAAAGGTGAAAAACCCATTGAAATTATCATTATTACAATTTTGCTGAGTTTGTCGAGCCCCTGTTGTCGATGTTCTGTACCTCCGCACGTATTGAGCACGATGAAATTCGTTCTCAGACCCAAAGAAAAATGAGTTGAATATCTCATCTGCATCAAACATGTCCTCGAATGGAAAATTCGTATGTGAATAGCGATACCTAGTACTTCTCGGCTGAACTATCCTCTGTGGTTCATCAGAACCATACAAATCATATTTGCTTCTGGAGTCCACATTACTTAAACAAGAAAAAGCTTTGGAAACAAGCTTGAATGCGTCTTCTGCACCTGGTGCACAATTTTTATCTGGGTGAACTTTCAAAGAGATCTTTCGATACGCTTTTCGTATATCTTCAGCAGTACAGTTTTTACTTAGGCCTAAGATCTCATAATAGTCCTTAGTTTTGCGAAGACGTTGAACAATGTCAAGTTGTTCGGTAGAGGGTCCAGAGGTTGTAGAATCATAGCTATTTTCCCCTGGATTCGAGATGTTTTGTTTAGTTCTTTTTTGTGCAACTGTATCTGGCCCACCGTCATCAAGTTTCAAATCCTCTTCTAAAGATGACAGAAGGAGACCAAGCGGCAACGTCGTATCTAAACAGTAGGCCTTTTTTAAGTATTTGAAAGCTTTTGATTTATCACCTTCTTGTAAAGCTTTGTTTCCGATTCTCAAATAAGCCTTAGCTGCATCTTTATTGGCATTCATGATTAGATGACGGTTATATGCCCAGCTTTAAAGATTGAGTAACATGTTAAACCTGTAAAGAAAGTTGGAAAGATTTATTCGACATAATTAAAGGTAGACTTATTCCTAATTAGAGACAGTTGTAAAGATTGAAGTTTCTCTCTCTATCTCTGGAATTTACCTGCGTTATTCCGGCCGTTTGCTGCACAACTAGGGTTTGCGTTAGAGAAACTGATACCATTGCAGTCGTCACAGCTTCGACAGCTTTCAGAACTTCTAGTACGATGCGTTTGAATTCAAGCAGATCGTCAGAGCTTCAGCAGGTCGTCAGGATCCCACATCAACACACTAGCCGTAGTGAAATTTTGGAGTTGCAGGGGTCAGGATCCATCGAACTGCGGGCTGGACCCTGGTTACGAGACTGACGGGTCGGACTACAGTTCATCAGTCATCGGATGCGGTTGAATCCTATACTCATCCCGACGTGGCAGGACGTTTCGGAAACCCGAACAGAAAGGAGATACTTATCGATGATTTTCTCCGCTTCGGGTCGCAAGAGCGACGCAAAGTCTTTTTTTTTTTTTTTTTTAATAAAGGAAGTTCGGCATTAGTCTACTCTCCCGGATTTGAATTAAAATCCCACAAAACAGGGGATTAGTCTACTCTCCCCGGATTTAAACTAACAAAAGTATAATTGATTTAATAGTTTATAGAAAAGAAGGAAGACATACGATAAAAATTCGAGAGAGATATAAAGGAAGCTAAAAAGCATCTCATCCCCTCGATGGGGAAGCACTTATACTTCATCTCATAACGCTTCAATCTCATAACGCTTCAATACCAAAGTCGAAAGTAAAACGAAAATAGGATCATTGTCCAAATGGGTGTGGTGTAGTGGTATGTTTTGAACGTCGTGGGGCAAAGTGCTTGGTTCACGTCCCACTTAATGGATATTTTAAATTTCCTATATTTTCGAAAAAAAAAAAAAAGGGATAACTAAACGTCTCATGTTTCATCCCCTCACCCTCATAGGGGATTCACTTACACTTTATCTCGTTACCTTTCAATATAGAAGTTTGGGTAAAGGGTAACTTTCGTTGTGATTGATCATCATGGTTAAGGTAGGGGATAACTTTTGTTGTGATAAATCATCATGTCATATCCCATTCGGTAGTCACTATTATGCAAGTTTTTACACTAGGTATTCATGATAATGGGCAAACGGATGAAAAACCATCAATAAATGCAATGTTAGACCAAGTTTCTCAACGAAAAGATTGGCCCTCATAGATAATCGAGCATCCAAGAGTGTCATAAACCTTAGCATGTTTGATGCAAGACACCATATATCAAATTGACATTCATACAAGTGGAGTTGACAGAAAAGGGCTTACTTGTATAAGAGAAACAATCGTTCTTTTAAACATAGAAAGGCTAGTCGCTTTAGAAGAACTTTTAGGAATCGATGAAGAGAACATGGAAGAGCAAATTGTCCTTGGAAGAGATTGGTTGCGCAAGCATTCAATCATCTGTAAATCTTGCATTAGGATATGTGATTGTGGAAAGTTCACATATGTGTGGTACATTACCATTTTTTTATCCTCATTGTTTGGCATATGCACTTGATTGCTCAACTATCTGTAGCTTCCTCAATCAAAAGCTATCCTGAATCACAAGCTTCTGATCACTCAAGAATAGTAGAAGAGAGAAAAATAGAACTTGCACAAGATAAGAGAAAATTTGACACGGAAGAGTAGGCAAGATATGACTCAGAGAAAGAGAAGTTCTGATATTATAGATTTGAATCAATTGGATACAATAGCTTTGGAAAATAGCTTCTTGACAAAACCTCAACCTCTCGACAACCCGCGAGCTATCACAATCTCATTCACACTCGCTCTCAATCACAGTCTCACTCTCACTCTCACTCTCAATCACAAGATAATTCTTTGATTTTCAGCCTCTTCCTGCTTGACACAGCAGATCTCTTTCAAAACCGAGTTTTATCGTGGCCAAGGAAGTGTGTGAACCACCAAATATAGAAAAAGTCATCTCTCATTGTGTTGCATGCAAAATGTAATAAAGTAACTTTGTGATCTAGGGATCCGATTGGTTCAGAAAGATCTGAAATCGGACTCCGTTTGGTCATTCGTTTGTGTGGCCAAAAGATCTCGAGTTTAGACTTACTGGTAGGTCATTTACTCTTGTAACCAAGTAATCCACTTAGCCTAATGGTTAAGACTCAAGGGTGTGAAGGAAGAGGTCTTGGGTTCAATCCCCATGGGATACATGGGAAGAGTGTTTTGCCCAAAGAGCTCTAGAACCTTCTAGAAGCATCCACTGGAGTTAACTCTGGCTAACTGGGACACTTGGTGCACATGTAGTTACATGGCTGACACTTGGATGGTTAGTATCCACCTGCCCATGCAGGCAGTCCCTTGGAGAGAGCTATATATAGAGGCATATGGTTGGGAGGAGAGTCATTCATTCAAGAGCATTTCTAGTCGTTATGCTATTGCATTGGTATCAGAGCTTCATTCTCCATAGCTCTCTCCTTCTTCATCTTGCATATACACCTTTTTCGTCATTACTTGCTCGCGGCTGATCAGAATTGAGTGCCGAATTCATCGTGGTGACAACAGCCTTAGTTTAGGAGAAGCATAGCAAAAGAACAAGATCATCTCTGCTGTAAGCCCGCGGGGTTCGAACTCCCATCCTCCCGCTAAAGGAGCGTTGTCCTATCCACGAAGACAGCAGCTGTTCGCAGGCGATCTATTATCCTCAGTTGGTGCTGAAGCAGACTTTTGAAGCAGCCAAAAAACTGAGTTCCATCGTCGGACTTAACGAGAGCGTCTGGGATTCGATCCCTCAACCTCTCAGAGAGAAGTGAAGTCGCCTAACCACAAGGCCAAATAGCCATCCACGAGTTCTGATCCGCCGACAGCTAGCTTTGATCCAATCTTGGCGCAGAAGAAGATTTTTTCAAGGGAGACAAAAAGGAGTTGGTGCCGGGAATCGATCCCGTGACCTTGCAGTGAGGCTACAGTGACTTATCCACTGAAGTAGAGGCTTTTGGTGACTCTATCTCTGCATATTATCTTCTGTTCCAATCTTATCTCTGCTCTGCTAATCCCGAGCCGAGATCCTCTCATTCTAATTAATCTTCGGAGTTTGCTTATTACCCCAATCGAACCCGAGTGCATATCTGTGCTGATCAAAGCTGTAGAAATCTAAAAGTTCGAGCAAATTTTAACAAAAGTGGAGCTGTGGAGTGAAGATCTGGAGGCCTATCTTCGTCATAATTCTAGCACTTTCGGCTAGAATCAAGTCGACCTCGATGGACCAAATCATTAGGGACGATTTCTTGTGATATTCTTGCATGACTCTTGATTTTTGTTGCACACACCACCTGCGTTAGGAATACTAAGTTAGTTTAATAACGCTCTGTGTGCGATGGAGGGGACTTCTAGCCACGTCTCGCTTACAAGTACTACTAGTGCGTCAATGTATGTTTCCATTCCTATGTTAGTAACATCCTCATTCATGACTAGACCACCAATAGTTGCACGTGCATTGCATTCATCTGCATCTATGGTTTCAAATACTAGTCATGCGTCTGATGCATCTAAAATAGAATCAATGATTGTAGCATTAGACGTTGGGGATTGTGCGAGAAAAGGGGAAACAAACACTACTTTAAACGAGGGGAAAGATATGGAAAGTAGGATGATGCTAGTTGAGCAAAGACTTGGACGGTTGTCCAGTATTCTGGATGAGGTTGCAGTACTCTGTCAATCTGTTGATGGAATCCAAGATCACCTTAAGGCCATTCTGAACTTACTTCAGACGCCTAGGGATATCAATAAGGCTACTTTGGGTAGTCACACAGATACGATCGCGACTTCTCCAATGTCTATTAGGATGGAAAAGGATAAGGGATTATCCTCTCCCCAGATAGACATGTTTCCTCTAACGGGAAGTATGAGTCGTCTTAGTTTGATATCTTCTACTCCTTTGTTTGCTTCTTCAGTAGGGATGTCAGAAAGCCATAACCGCCCCGTGGATCTTTCCTTGGGAAAGGAGATCCGTTCTCCTTATTTCTCTGGAGATGATAAGGATAGGAATAAAGATGCGGTTTTGACTTTCTTGGAGAAATGAAATGATGTCCATGAACTCAAACATACCCCCGATCATGTGAGAGTAGTAGAAGCGAGTTTATGACTAGGACCCAAAGCTTATACTTGGTGGATGAGTCTCTCTGAGACTCACAAGAAACCTACTACCTGGGTTGAATTTTCCCGCCTTTTCAAGAAAGAGTTTCTCCCCGAGAACGAGGAGGAACGCAATTGGGAGGCATGGGATAAAATTCAACAGAAAGGTAGACCGTTATCAGTGTATATTTCAGAATACCGAGATGTTATTCTGAAATTAAAGAACTTAGATGACTTTCATCATCTTCGCGGTTTTGTCAGAGGACTTAACCAGCGAATTCGAAATGAAGTCAAAAGGCATGCACCTAAATCCCTAGAAGAGGCGATAAAGGTTGCACAGATTTATGAGGATAACTCACGTCTGGATGTCCCGCAGGAAAGCAGTTATTCCTAGAAGAATAACTTTAAGCGTAAGGGCAAGGGGACTAGATCAAATGAAAGGGTGACTAAAAAACCTCGTGTTTTTAGACATGTCCTTTCTCCAGAAGATCATGATAAAGCGCAAAAATAAAATTTGTGCTTTAAGTGTCTCAAGCCAGGACATCGTAGTCGTGCCTGTCCAGTTGGAAGAGAAAGTAAGGGAAAGGGTAAGCAGCAAATACATCTGATTCAAACTTTGGACTTGGATGCAAATTCAAGTGCAAAGAAGGTTCAGATAATGCATTGCGACAGTACCCATTCATGTCAGATCTCCAAAAACATGTGGCAACCTCAAGAGTTTGGTCCACATGATTTGGTCAAGCTGCATGGATCAGTAAAAGGGCACACCATCCGGATAATGGTGGATGACTCTGCTACACATAATTTCATCAATTATGCGTTAGTGAAAAAACTGGCTCTTCCTCAGAAACCATCTCCTCATAAATACATTGTTTCCATGATGCATGGTCAAGACACCCGTGTTTGGGACACAATGATATGTAATTTGGAACTAGAAATCCAAGGATTTAAAGACACCTTGGACTTCCAAATAATGAACATGGATCGGGTAGATCTGGTACTAGGGAGAGAGTGGCTATGGAGTCTAGGACCTTCATTGACCAGGTGTTATTTTATTAATACTTTGGAATTCCAGCGCGACGGTGTAGTGTATAAAATCAAGGGTGAGCATGATCTTCCAAGTATCCCTTTGATTTCATATACTGAACTTAAGAAACTTGTAAATAATGAAGCCAGGACTCAAGCTTTTCTTGTCCTTGGCACCGATGTAACAGATTCTGATAATATAAATCAAGTTTCTTATGTCTCGTCCTTTATTCCTCGAGAAGTTCATGCTAAATTTAACAATTTAATGAAGGAATTTAAAGATGTGTTCCCTAAGGAACTCCCCTACGGCTTGCCACCCTCTCGTGGAAACATCGATCACAACATAGATCTGTTTCCGAGTACCAAGCCAAAATCTCAAAACCCATACCGCCTCCCCTATGTCCAGAATCAAGAAGTAGAAAATCAGATTCAAGAGTATTTGGATAAAGGATTTATCCGCCCAAGCCAGTCTCCATGGGCAGCACCCATCCTTCTAGTAAAAAAGAAATATGGAACTATGAGGTTGTGCGTAGATTATAGGGCGTTAAATAATCTTACAGTAAAGAACAAGTATCCCATGCCACCTAGTCGAAGCTCTTTTCGATAGTCTAAAGGGGGCTACAGTCTTTTTTAAGATTGATTTACGCCAAGGTTATCATCAGATCAGAATCAAACATGATGATATTCCTAAAACAGCCTTTCAAACAAAGTTTGGTCACTACCAGTTTTTAGTGATGCCGTTCGGGTTGACAAACGCACCCGCAACATTCATGACTTTGATGAATCAAGTGCTTAAGCCGTATTTGGGAAAATTTGTTGTAGATTTTCTCCATGATATTCTGATCTACAGTAAAGATCATGAAAATCACTTAGAGCACTTGAAAAAAGTTTTTCAACTACTTCGCGATAATAAACCTTACGGTAAAGAGTCAAAATGTGAATTCTTTACCCCAGAAGTAAAGTATTTAGGCCATATTATTTCCGCGGAAGGAATCAAAGTTGACCCTGAAAAGGTCCAAGCGGTTCTTAAATGGCCTGAGCCCAAGACGGTTTGAGAACTACAAAGTTTTCTCGGATTGGCAGGATATTATCGGAAGTTTATGGCTGGATATGCCAAGATTGCAGTACCTTTGACGGATCAACTCAAAGGGAAGCATCAAAAGTTAAATTAGAAAGAAGAGCAAGCAAAGAGTTTTCAAGAACTTAAACTTGCTTTAGCATCGGCCCCGGTTCTACAGATCATAGATCCGAACAACGCCTTTCCAATTAGAGACAGATGCAAGTTCACCTGCAGTAGGAGCAGTACTAAGCCAAGATGGTCAACCAATAGCTTTCGAGAGTAGAAAGCTAAGTCCTGCTCAGCAAAACTACTCTACCTATGAGCAAGAGATGTTTGCTATTATAAGTGCTCTAAAGAAATGGCGCCATTATTTGTACGGATCAAAGTTTACCATAGTCTTTGATCAAGAGAGCATTAAGTGGTTTGCAAACCAACCTGATCTTAGAGGTAGAAAAGCTAGATGGGCCGAACAGTTGCAAGATTTTGATTATGAGCTCAGGTACAGAAAAGGAAAGTTCAATGCAGTGGCAGACACCTTAAGTCGGATGCCTATGTTGAACAATATAAGTTTTGTACAAATTCAAAGTGAATTTATTTCAACTTTGAAAGGAAGTTGCAAAGAGGATCCAAGCTTCAGTCAAGCATGGAAAGCAGTTGAACAAGCTAAACAAAATGAAGCAAGTACTTATGAGAGAAAGTTTAAACACTATTCTCTCCAAGATGAATATTTGCTTTATAAAGGTAAGGTTTGTGTCCCAAGTATAATGGACATACAAAATCAAGTACTTTTCGAATGCCATGATGCTCCAAGTGCAGGACATCCTGGTATTAACCGAACCTATGAGTTAGTGAAAAGACATTTTTATTGGCCTAGTTTGCATCGAGATGTGCAAAATTATGTATCTAAGTGCCATAAATGTCAAGTAAATAAGTTTGAACGACTTAAAGTTGGAGGATTGATGCATCCTTTGGAAATTCCCAAAGGAAAGTGGGAAAGCATTTCCATGGATTTCATTTCTGGATTACCGCGCACATCAGAAGGGCTTTGATTCAGTTTGGGTTGTAGTTGATCGATTGACTAAACTTGCTCAGTTTATTCCAGTCAAGACTACTTATAAGACTCCAGAACTTGCAAAAATATTTGTAAATCAACTTTATAGACTTTATGGTCTTCCACTAGACATAGTTTCTCATAGAGATGCTCGATTTACAAGTCATTTTTGGCGAGCAATCTTTAGTAGACTTGAAACTAAACTAAGTTTAAGTACAGCTGAACATCCCCAGATAGATGGACAGACCGAGAAAGTCAATCAAATCTTGGAAGACATACTCAGAGCTTATGTTACTTCCAAACAGACTGATTGGGAAGATTATCTTCCTTTAGCTGAGTTTGCCTATAACAGTGCCAAGAATTCATCAACTGAATTTAGTCCATTCATGTTGATGTACGGTTTCCAGCCTAGGTCTCCTTATGCAGTGGGACTTCAAAATGAACGAGTTCAAGCAGCTCAAGAGTTCCTTCAAGACATGAACTTTAAACTTAAGTTAGCTAAAGAAAACTTAAAGAAAGCTCAAGATCGTGCAAAGGCTTATGCCGATCCAAAGCGAAGAGATGTTACTTTTCAGGTTGGCGATCAAGTTTATCTTCGTATTCCTGAAAGATCAGAAAAGTTCAAGACTGGTCAATGTGCCAAGTTGTCGCCTAGATATTGCGGTCCTTTTCCAGTCACCAAGAAAGTTGGTTTGTGGGCTTATGAATTACAACTTCCAGATGATAGTTGGATTCATCTAGTGTTCCATGTTAGTCGACTTAGGAAGAGTCTAACAGATTCAGATAATCTAGTTGGACAATAGGTCATACTTCCTATTCCAGTAAATGAAACAGTTCCTCATGAACTTGAAAGGATACTTCACACCCGAGATTAACGTACAAGAAGTCACTTGTATGAAGAGTGCTTAGTAAAATGGAAGGATGGAACTGAAGAAAATTCAACATGGGAAAAAGTTTCCACAATCCAACGACGTTTTCCAACTTTCAAGTTTTAAGTTGGTCCCAAACAAATAAGGTTTTCTACTTTCAAGTTTTCAGTAGATAAACCGATCATGTTCTTCAAGATCTAGAATATGATAAGGTTTTTTACTTTCAAGTTCTAAGTAAATAACCTGTTTGAATGAATGCATGTTCTTCAAGTTTTAGAACATGAGGCTCGGGGGTTGCCTACAGTATGTGTAGCTCTAATTTTCGAGGACGAAAATATTTTCCAAGGAGGGAAGAATGTAATAAAGTAAGTTTGTGATCTAGGGATACGATTGGTTCAGAAAGATCTGAAATCGGACTCCGTTTGGTCATTCGTTTGTGTGGCCAAAGATCTCGAGTCTAGACTTACTGGTAGGTCATTTACTCTTGTAACCAAGTAATCCACTTAGCCTAATGGTTAAGACTCAAGGGTTTGAAGGAAGAGGTCTTGGGTTCAATCCCCATGGGGTACATGGGAAGAGTGTTTTGCCCAAAGAGCCCTAGAACCTTCTAGAAGCATCCACTGGAGTTAACTCTGGCTAACTGGGACACTTGGCGCACATGTAGTTACATGGCTGACACTTGGATGGTTAGTATCCACCTGCCCATGCAGGCAGTCCCTTGGAGATAGCTATATATAGAGGCATATGGTTGGGAGGAGAGTCATTCATTCAAGAGCATTTCCAATCGTTACGCTATTGCACAAAACTTTTGTAAAAGCATGTGTTTGTAGTAGTCAATTGCTTTCTTTAGTGGTACCTATCAAAAAATAGAAGAAAATCAATGAAAAGACATATCCGACAAAGATGCTCTTCTAACAGAACTTAGTCCAAACTATGGATGAAAAACCAAGGATTTCTCAGTACGTGGGATGTAGAGATTTCATTCTTCTACCAAGAATTTCTTATATGTGAACTAAAATGATGGATTTGCATTAGGCAGAAGGATTGTTTTGGTGTAAACTATGACTTATGAGTACACTCAAGGTTAGGGTTACCTAGACTAACAAGTGGAGAAGTCTATCATGTTAGGTTTAGATGGGTTTGAAATCACTTTCCTATGGGACTATGTTCTATATTTTAGAGGATTTTATGGTTGATTATCTCCATTATGGTACGGTGAAGCCTATATAGCTGGGCACTTTGCACTTATATTTCATATGACTTCTCTATATAGGATGCATCATATGCATTGAGGTAATTTGGATGATGTTGTTGTTATGAAAGTAATAATTGTAAGTTAGCTATATATGAAAGATCATAGGCACTAGCGGTTCCCCACCTTTGAGAGGATCTCTTATGAGGATTTTTAAGGAGAAGGATATGAGGAAACAATATATAGAGATGACCATGTACATTGAGTACATGGGGTTCATGAAGGTTTCAGAACTATCTTCTACCATTATGGATATCCCTTTACACTATCTTTAAAGGGAAGGAAATGTCACATTGGTGATCTAATGGGTGTAAGCCACCCCTTGGGAAACATGGCACTATAGAGTGCAACTACTATTAGATATAGAAGAGGAAATTCCGGTGATCCCTCAAGAGAAAAACACACGTGTAGAAGGAAAGAGGCTTGATGGTTGGGCAGAATTTGGAAGAATAATCTTTGTGTGTGCTCTATAGGTGTTTGTGTGTGAGCCTCCGTTGAGGGTAGCAAAAGGGTTGTAGTTATATCGCAATACTTTCTTATTATCCTCTCCTCTCTTTTTCATTGGGATTGGTCCTCATATTCACTTTTGCTAGAAGTTTCATCATATGGTTTGGCTAATTTTGGCGCAAAGGAATGCAATTGATGAGGGAGTATGGTCTTTTCCCTTTAGTTTGCCACATGAATGCAAAAGCATTCCTTCTTAAGATTTAGATCATCCATAAGACCTCTTCCCAAGTTAGAACTTGACCTCTGTTATACAAAGTGTTCACGAATGTTTCATAGCACCTAGGAAGCTTGTTAAGTAATCTTATAGCCATGTCTTCACTTGAAATTTATCATCCGCATAGTGTTAAGTTGTGTTGATATCTTCGAATTGGGCAATCACTTTTTTGATGGTTTCTTGTAGATATATAGTGAGATTGTGGAATTCGGCCTCTAGAGTATAAATCTTAGAAGGTGTTTTTATCCTCATATAAATTGGCTAGAATATCCAAAGCTTCTTTTGAAGTTTTACATGCATTGATGTGGCCTTTTGTCAATTTTTCACAGGCTAGGAGAAGTTGGCGTAATGCTCACTTGTCCTTTATATTCCATATATTCCAAGCACCTAGGTCGCTATCCTTACCAAGGTCTCATTTTCTATCTTCAACAACCTTGTACAACAAGTTTGTATAGAGATAGGTCCTAATTGTATCCTTCCATAGGTTGTAATTTTTGCTATTTAGCCTTCCATCTTTTGCCATGAGTATTGGCATAAAGGATGGTAAATATAACTGGTTGAAATACAATTGGTTGGAGGGTGTGGCATTTGAAATCATGGACATGGTCACTGTCGAAATGAAGTTACCACTCTGGTGGCATTTGAGGGTGTGGCATTTGAAATCATGGACATGGTCACTGTCGAAATGAAGTTACCACTCTTGCAATAAAAATTGGTGCACAAAATTGAGTTGGGGTAGAGTTAGGGGGCTTAGATTAGCCCTAGACTTGCACCAAAAATGAAGTAGACACTTTGGATATGGGGGGGGGGGGGGGGGGGGGGGGGGGGGGGGGGGGGGGGGGGGGGGGGGGGGGGGGGGGGGGGGGGGGGGGGGGGGGGGGGGGGGGGGGGGGGGGGGGGGGGGGGGGGGGGGGGGGGGGGGGGGGGGGGGGGGGGGGGG
>MU264598.1:0-5000 GCA_020310875.1 Ceratopteris richardii
GGGGGGGGGGGGGGGGGGGGGGGGGGGGGATCTTGGCTCAGGTTCATATTCCGTTTCTGAGGATTTTTGTTTTCAGATTCAGGCATATTTTTGTCAAATTAATTCAGCTTTTGTAAATTCAGATACTGATTTTAACAGAATATGGTAAACAGACCTCCTGTTGGATTGGTCTATAGATTTTCTTCATAATTTGCTAAATTTTCACAAGGACCATAGTGGACCAATCATGATCCTCAAATATGCAGTTGACTTGGAAATCCTTGAAACAAGTGATATGCCTCCTAAAAAAGCATGTTGGAAAATAACTTGCTGATAGAATTCGTAAATGAACTTCATTCATAATCTGGTATTGTGATTGATAACAAACACATGCACATACATGTATGCACTCCCCACCACACGCATACCCATGCCGATGCCCATGCATGTGTACGTGCACACATGAGCATGCAAAGAAGCATGAACTCAAACATGCACACAGAAAGTAAATTTTGTATACACGCAATCATACATACATACATGCAAAATTATAAAACAATATTTAAACCTTTTGCTGCCAAGCTGCCAAAACCATTGTTTATTTATGATCTTTACAGTACCCCATCTTCTTGCAACCTTGAATTTATCACCTTGTGGTATGTGCAATAAATCAAGGATAAACAAACTGAAGATACGCTCCAATTTTAAGCTTTCAACCTAACTAACCAATATTGATCTCTATTTCAACTTGCATAAAAAGGATATTAGCAATCAATGGGTACACTTTTTTGTCAAATCAGCAGAATAAGAACCACCATTTAGTATGCAAGCATCTTCAATCTCCTTACGTTCATCTGCATACAAAAATAAGAGTTGAATCACATATTCATAGATTAAGTCAAAGATTCAATCAAGCTTGCTTTTCTGAGCCTTACCCAAGGGAATATTGGTTGCACAGATTGTTAAGCCTGCAAATGGGGGAATCGAAATGGTTCATATGGAACAAGGCGCTTCTCATGCCAGCATGAAACAACCAATCAATTTTCAAAACTGGCTTCCGTATGTTTCTTCACAGCAAACTGATGAGGAACGTCAAAATCAACATTACTTTCTCAGCGAGCAAAAGCACATGTTACAGCAACACTACTGTCTGCACGTGAGATAACCACATGCATAGCATAAAAACAAAACCTCACAACGTTATGACAGTATATACTGATAAAATGAGAATAGACAATGTATAAACCTTCATAGGTTCAGAGTTATCCGAACTTACGAAGTCAAGATAAAGAAAACAGTCACAAACACATAATTGTCATGAAAAGTACAAACAAATAGGAAATCCAATACAATATGGAAGAGACTATAATAATAAATAAATCAATAAAAACCAAAAAGGAAAAACGATCATTTAATAAATTGTCATTAACACAACAACATCAACAAAGATAAACATATAAGTGAAAATTAAAAAATAACTAAAAATAAATAAGAATACTTATTTATAAATAATAATAATATATGTGTGTGTGTGCACGTGCGTGTGCACATTTGTGTATGTGTTGGAATTGGAGTGGGCTTTAATAACAATTAATCACAAGTTTACATGATCTTCCAACAAATGAACCTTAGCATACACACCTTAGGACGCAAAATTGGATGAGTGAGAGATAGAGAAGTTCAAAGAATAAACAAGTTGTCAAAGTGTAACAGTAAGCAAATTGCCTACCCACACTATTTATATTGAACGTCGAATTACAATGTGTGAATATGGTTACAACTGAATATGGCTGACTCTAGATAGAAAATCTGAATCTAGGCAAAATTTGAAACTAGATACAAGTGCCTAAGAGGTATGAAGAAAATGTGTGTGTGTGTGTGTGTGTGAGAATAAAGCGAATATGGACAGTTAAGAACTGTTTCACAAAACCCTAATTCTGAAATTAGGGTTTCAAAAACCCTAAATCAGAAACTGATGAGCTAGCAAGGTAGAAACTGAAATTAGACTTGCTACTCACAATACTCAGCAAGATGCTGATGGTTGGCTGCCAAAATCTCCTCCAATGCCGCACCACATGTAGAGCACACCTCTTCCACGTGTAGAGCACTCCAACTCGTGAGTAAGCCTTGAGCACTCCTTGAGATGATGAATGATGCAAACAATGACCCCAAGGCCTCCATCAAGGTGTTAGCAACGTTTTCGCAACGTCCAAGGCAACGTGTTGCTAACGCGTAAGCAACATCGCAATGTTTGGGCCTGGATGTTGTGAAAAACGTTGCGAACCATTTCTCCTTTTTTTCTTTTTTCTTTTGCAAATATAGTAACCTAGATGTATATTATAGTATTTACATATAAATATGTATTATGTAGTATGTATTAAGTTAATTTATGTAATATGTATAATGTATCATTGTATTGAATATTTAATATTTATGATTCATTGAACATTCCAAATTCTCAAATCCCTGTTCAATGCAGTGATGGCAGAATCCAGATGCACATAATACATTGCACTGTAAGATACTATGATGTCTGAATTTTCAATTTACAAATAATCATTATCATGACTCAACTACTTAGTACATACTACTTAGTACTTACTACTTACTACTTAGCAATGTTCATGTTGGAAGTTGGAACTTGGCACCAGGCAATTGCATTATTTTCAAGAATCAAACTTCAAAGCATCTCATATGACATCAGAGTCCAGGCAAATACATTAAAATTTAATATATATATATTATATATATATATATATATATATATATATATATATATATATAACTTACAAGTTACAAGTAACATTGAAAACAAACTTCAAAGAATTATTTATGACATCAGACAAAAACACGTCAAATAGTCAACCTCATCTCAAAATTATGACACTGGTGGCTGTGACCTGTCATAACTCATATGTGATATCAGAATCCAATGTCCATATTACATAATACGTATACATCAATGATCATACCAGTAAATGAGTAACCATCATCCATGATACCATTAAGTAGTCAAACAATAAACTGTCAATAATACAATGATCAATCAATATCAACTAAATCATAAGTCATAATATCATAATACATATGACATGTCACATGATCGGTCATCAATCCTCAAAATCCTCTGAGTCACTAATAACTATCAATAATCACCATCATCACTATCATCATCATCATCATCATCATCATCATCATCATCATCATCATCATCATCATCATCATCATCATCATCATCATGTGGTGCTCGACTAGTAGATGCCTCCATCCTACTAGTAGATGGACCTAGTACACTATGTGCTCTATGACTAGAACGAGTCCGAGATGCCCTCATATCATGCTGTGGCACTGTCAACTCCTGATAGAGCATGTCATATAGATCAAGGTCCTCTGCCGGAATGCTAGGTATATCATGGACCCTCTCTATATCACGCTCATCGACGTTCACCGGCCGCACCTCTGCTGAGTGGCCACCACGCTCCAATAAACGCAAGTTGCAGTGGCAACACACAAGCCGCTCCAACTGCAATGTAGATAGTCTATTCCTCTTCTTTGTATGGAAGAGGGCCCATGTACTCCAATTCCTTTCACATGGACTGGCACTACAGTCTTGTGAAAGTATGCGGATGGCTAACTTTCTCTGCAAGATAAAAAAGAAAGAGTTCATTAACAGAGGAATGACTCATGAGACAAGTTATAACTTATTAGTTAAAGACTCGAGAGGAAATTGGAATGACTTACTAGCTCAGGTGTACCAACACCGTATCTCTCCCACCATGTCACAGCATCAACTGCATGCTTCTAAAGCATGCCGTGTCTCTACCAAAAAGTCCTTCATTATTCTGAAACTGGGTGAGCTGAAGCTCCAACTTCCCACGTAGCTCCACATCAGAAGGTCCATACAATCGATCTACATAGTCATTCCAAGTAGTCACAAGCTCCATATCCAATGACTGTGATGCAGATCTCCATAAAGGATGTAGTAGATTGGCCATCCCATGTATAGGGCGATGGAACCAATCCCACCTCTTCCTCCATATTCCTTTTATTTCCTCTATCCTATGGATAAAAACAAATCAAGTTAGAAAACAATAAGATTTAAGAATGTTGAAGAGTCAAGACTTGAAAGTTGAACATCAATGCTCATACAAAAAATAAAATATGGTTACCCAAGACTCAAGTTTCAACTTACCTCTCCAATGTCAAATAAGGACATCTCTGTATAGACTCTCCGACACGATCCATGAACTCATAAACAAGTCCAAGTGTGCAGCCCTCTCTATCTGCTATGCGTATGAGTGAATATAAGGGCTGTAAGGCCGCACTAATCCCTCCACATCCCTCGAAAAACTATCATCCAAACATATACGTCGTACAAGCTCTGCCTTTGGACTAGTATGTCCATCCCAAGCTAACCAATCAGGTGATACAACTATCTGCATCAGTGCTTGCCTCACTCTTAATAATCTTTCCATGACTATGCACATGTATGCAAATCTGGTCTTCGCGGGCTTCACCAAATCAATATCACGTAAGACCGAAATAAAGCAAGCAATTTTGGTCTCTTTGTGAACAAAGAGACCACTTTTATGCAAGTGGTAAAAATGGTGTAAATCCATGGTATCTTCCCCACATCTTCTATCAGCAAATCAATGCAATGGGAAGCACACGGTGTCCACACAATAGAGGGGAATTCTTCTTCTAGAAGCTTGCCCATAGCCACACAATTACTTTCATTATCTGTGACCACCTGGACTACCTTTTCTACACCAATGTCCATGATAGCTTGACGGATATGGTCATAAACGAACCGACCCTGTTTACATATAACACAATGAATCATTAATCAATTGATAAATTATAATTTATCTTGACATGTGTCATGCTGCATGCACATGCACAATGCATGTGCATAACACATGTGCATGTGCCATGTGCATTGTGCATGTACATACATACATGCCAATGCACATTGCACATTGCACATGCACATGCACATGCACATGCACGAGCACAATGCA
>MU264598.1:12500-23845 GCA_020310875.1 Ceratopteris richardii
CTGATGATGGTGAGATACACATTGATGTCACATACATAATCACACATGATTATACTGTATGCTGTAGCCTATATCCATATCCAGCACTCAGCAGACATTGCTGATGAATAAACTGCCATAAGAAGAAAGGGATCAGTATACTGCTGTAGAGCATTCTCACAAAAGTCACACATAACAAAGGAGGAGAAAAAATGCAGAGAGCAACTGCTTCCAGGCAGGAAAAGAAAAAAAAATCAAAATCTGGGGGGAAAAAAAAGCAACGTCAGGAACCCATTCCTGACGTGAAAGTCAGAAATGGGTCAGCTAAGTCAGGTAAAATGGTCCTGACGTGCCAGGTATATATGTATGTGTTGTAATTATTAATTAATTAATAAAGGTCACGTTCCATAACCGTTCCATATCCCTGACGTTTGGTACGGCACCACGTTCCATATATGTACCATACGTGCCGTACCAAACGTTCCGTACCACCTTGATATGTATATGTATATGTATATGTATATGTATATGTATATGTATATGTATATGTATATGGATACACATATACATATACATATACATATATACATATACATATATACATATATACATATACATATATACATATATACATATACATATATATATATATATATATATATATATCTATATATATATATATATATATATATATATTATACATATATATATATATAATATATATATATATATATATATATATATATATAATAGATATATATTATATATACACTGACAGTTAAATTCAATGAAATTTGACTTATTAATACGGATTACTTCGTTCAAATCGTTATTCCAGAAGATGTATATATACATATACATATATATATATAATATATATTATATATATATATATATATATATATACATATATATATATATATACATATGTATATGTATATATATATGTATATGTATATGTATATGTATATACATATGTATATGTAGATATATTATGTATATGTATATGTATAGTATATTATATATATATATCATATATGTATATATATACATATATGTATATATATACATATATATATATATACATATATATATACATATACCATATATATATATATATATATATATACATATACATATGGTATATATATATATATATGTATATATATATATATATATATATACATATATATAATATATATATATATATATCTTATATATATATATATATATATATATATATATATATATATATTTTCTCCATACATGAACCATATGACAAATGCATACAGGTATGGAAATTTTGAAAACAGTATGAAATTTCTTGAGCATTACATATTGACATTTAAAATTTATTTACTGTGTAGTTGACTTTCGGCTGCTACATAGTAGATTCGATTCGTGAATCGATTTCATTCAATTCCATATAAGGTTCGTATAGTTCGGTTCGAACCAAATTCAAGCAAATCGTGACAGATTTTTTTTTTTCTTTTTTTGGAGTTAGTTGGGAGGTTGTTTCGAAACCCGAGCCCTACTTTTGCAAGTTTGGATCATCACCCGCATGCATTCCTTCAGTTTGAGCTTACCTGTGAGCATTGAGAGAGAGCAAGCTCAACCTTGGCCCTTTACCTTCAAGCTTACCCGTGTGAGAGACTCGAGAGCACCTTTAGACCCTTCTTCCTTGCATTACAGCCGGTGAGATAAAGCAAGTTGGTAGATCAAGAGGTGATGTAGGAATAGAAGAGGATGATGTAGATAGTGGTGTGGGAGTTACAACTTTTTCTTCACCTTTATCAACTGAAACCTTTGGAGTTTGAAAAGGTTGATCCACCTTGTATGGCTAAATGTAAGCATCTAAATTTCTTTCAAAAAATGCATAATCATCTGCTTACATAAAATCTAAAGTTTCTACATGTTTATCATAAATTTGACTTTCTTCAATATAAGCATTATGTGAGAGTACGATATCACTTGTTTCTGGTGTTGGAGTTTGAGGTCTATGGAAGCACGCGAACAGCGCAAGGAGGAAGAAGCAGCTTGGAGCACAAGACACAATATTGAATGTATTACCAAGAGAATGTACAAAGATAAGTTACCCATTAGGGTTATAGGCTTATATATAAGACGGGGGAAAAAACCTCCTAAAGAGGGAAAAAAGTGCCCCGGCGGTCCCTAGTGTGTTCACACACATCACTACCTAAATATATCAACATCTGGTACATAGAATTTGTATCCTTTGCTTTAAATAACAAAACCAAAAAAAAATTGTTTTGATGGCTTTTATATCAAGCTTACTACGATCCTTCTTCTCAATGTGAACATAAAATGGAGATCCAAAAACTTTGAAATAATTCACGTTCTTCTTCTTACATCATAAGCTTCATAAGGTGTAATGACCTTTAAAGCTTTTGCAGAAGACTTGTTAGAATGTGATTAGCTGTGTGTATTGCATCAAACCAAAATTTAGATGAAAGCCTTTTTTAAGACATCATACTACGTATCATTTCAACAAGTGTTCTATTCTTTCTCTCTGTAACACCATCTTGTTTTGGCGTATAGGCAATAGTGAGTTGATGAGAAATACCTTTGTCTTCAAGAAATAGCTTAAAGTCCTTTGACATGTACTCTCCTCCTCCACCACTTCTTAAAATCTGAATTTTAACTCGACTTTCCTTTTCAACCATAGCTAAAAAAACTTCTTAAAGATAGGAAAGCCTTTTGACTTTGCTTTTAATCCATAAACCAAAGAATACCTTGAAAAATCATCGATAAGTATGACAAAATACCTGAATCCTTAAATAGAATCTACTCACATGGATCCATCAACATCAACTTTCCTATAACAATAATGTATGTATCCATGCTTCTTGATTCTGCATCATCTGGGAAAGCAAAAGTAGGTAAACTCTCGACCATACCTTCACATGATTCTCCATCATGTGGTAAAGCAAAAGTAGGTAAACTCTCCAACATACCTTGTTCTTCGATATGCTTGAGAGTTGTGTAACTGACATGACCAAATCTAGCATGCGATAACTTCATATTCTTCTTTGGTGTGGAATATCACACAACATTAGAATGACTAATTTTTAACAACACAAACATACCACTTCTATTTTCACCTTCAATAGACAATGCTTCTCATTAGGTGTGAGGATCTTGCATGAATCTTTTTTGAAAATAACTTTATAACCATTTGATAAGAGAGTAGAAATAAAGAGCAAATTCTTCTTCATTTCTGGAACATAACGAACATTAGAAATTGTGAAATTTCCACCTTCTCTTAACTTTAATATAACTTCTCCAACACCTATAACACCCAAGCCATGACCATTTGCTATGGTCACCCTTCCACTTGTCGAGTTAGTAAGGGAAGAAAACACCTTCCTTCAATATATCATGTGTTTAATAGCTCTAGAATCAAAAATCCAAGGATTTTTAGAGATTGCATTTAATGTTGATTGATCAAAAGCTATTTCTTCAATATTAACAAATGCATAAGATTCTTCATTTAAAGACTTAGGTTAAAGCATTACTACCTCATGCCCTTACTTCTCATTAAAATCCTCTTTTTGTATTCTATTATATAATGACCTAGTTTCTTGCAATATTGGCATATACCTTTCTTTAAGGTGGATGTAGTTGAAGTAGACTTCTCTTTGAGTGTGGAAAAAGTACTTGAAGAAGATGTGGAAGAAGATGTAGAGGAAGACTTTGAAGTAGAAGAATTACTTTCCTTTTTGCTTTGTTGATTCTTCTCCTCCTTTTTATAGACTCTTTCTTCTTCTTTGTTTTAGATGATGA
Organism: Ceratopteris richardii; assembly: GCA_020310875.1. Taxonomy (NCBI): domain Eukaryota; kingdom Viridiplantae; phylum Streptophyta; class Polypodiopsida; order Polypodiales; family Pteridaceae; genus Ceratopteris; species Ceratopteris richardii. The sequence goes on from MU264598.1 coordinate 16,284, forward strand.
TACCATGGCTTCATCATTCTCTTCCATACTCTTTTCTTGGGTTTCATCTTATAAGAGGAACTCCAACTCTTCAAACGATATTTCTCTATCTCTTGTCGAGAGAGAAAGAAAATAACAAAGAACGATATATAGATGGAAGTGAATTTATGAGAGTATTCTCCATCTCTTCGTTAGATATGCTAACTCAAACATTAAAAAGTTGATCACATAAATTCTAAGTTTTAAAATGTGAGATTGACTGACTCACCAACGTTCATCTTTGTGTTGGCTAATTATCTTCTCAAATGAGCTTTCCTTGCAAGATTTTTGCTTTGATAGAGAATCTCTAACTCCAACCAAGGCTAGCGAGAGGTTTGACATGATTTGATTTGAGGAATGATATGCCTCTAGAGTGCTTATGCATCTCTAGAATACCATCTAGATTGCTCTTATGTAGGAAGTAACTTAATAGTTTCTCTAACTCTGAATGATGAAAGGACCTCTTCTTCTTCTTCTTCTTCTTCTTCTTCTTCTTCTTCTTCTTCTTCTTCTTCTTCTTCTTCTTCTTCTTCTTCTTCTTCTTCTTCTTCTTCTTCTTCTTCTTCTTCTTCTTCTTCTTCTTCTTCTTCTTCTTCTTCCACAACCTCCTATTGAGAAGAAATTGGTGCGGAAGGTTGCTTGGATGATGAAGCTACATCCTCTGTAGCTTATCTTGGCTTAGGGTACTTTCCATTGACAATATTCCATGAGTCCTTTGAAACTAATAAGTTCATCATCATAAAACTCCACATTGGATCGTTATACATTCGATCAAGCTTGTCTGATTGTTCCAATCTATCTCTATAGTCACTCATCTTGAGTACAAGGGTGTATATATCAACCATGCTCTGATACCAAATATTGGAAGTGTGGTGGGTCAAATAATAATCACATGTTAATCAAGATCTTTCCAACATCTATCCTTAGCACATAACACACCTTGACTAAATCAAATGAGATGAATGACAATAGAATAGAGAGAAAACACTTATAAAAGTGTGACAGTTGAATGTTAACTACACTAATTAAATGCAAAGTCTCAACATACAATGTATATAATGATACGAAATTGAATATATGCTAAATGAAGGGGGTTCTAGGCACAAAATGTCGAGAGAGAATGCCTAAGAGGTATTATGTGAGAGAATATGCAATATGAAGTGTGTAAACTGTCCAAAACAATTATTACAGCAAACTCATCTAAAATTAGGTCTTCTCCAATGTCGAGCGGCAGCTATGGAACCTTCTCACATTGAAGTGGTAGATAAAGACCTGGTACAACAGCAACGCGTGAAGAAACCCAAAATTAAGAAGTAAAAAACTCCAAATTTGCATCTACTCTTCCAAGGGTCCTCCTAGCTCAAAACCCTAGAGTTTGTAAGCTTGTAAGCTTGTACATTGACGCTTCAATGAGGCTCCAAATCCCTCCTTATATAGCATATAAGCTCCCATGAAAGCCGGATCAAAAAGCAATACAGCACAAATCTATATCGCACTTTTTTGCATGTCATACGTGGGTGGATTTTTGCTAATCACTTTTGCTTTTGGAGCTTTAATTTTAGTCGTCTAATCTTAGCCATTTGATTGGCCTGTTTTTTGAAGATTAAATCCTAGCCATTAATCATAGTTAATGTGAAAAGCAACTTGAAAAGTAGCATTAGGGTTTGACTTTTGGTTGGCTTTTTGGTGCTTGATGATGCAATGTTATATATCATTAGAAAGCTCGGAGAGAATACTATACAATGAGCCAATAAAAATTTTTTATCATCTTTGACCAAAATTTGATTAAGTACCAAAACTAAAATTGTTTGATTTTTGTCAATTTTAGAGCATTTTGTTCTAACATTGTTTTCCAACAATTATGGGTTCAAGTTCAATTGGCAATAAATATACTAGGTTGGCTTCATCTGCATAATGTTCATCACAATATTTGACTACATGGAAGCTCATGTCTAGCAAGGACTTAGGGTTTCTAAGCCTAACTAAATGCCCTTCATACCTTCTAAGTAGATAGCAACCCCGAGGGAATTATAATTTTGGAATTGCAAAATGGTCTTATAATCCTTGCTAGAGAGGCCCATTTCTTCAAAATCATTAGAACTTTGTGTAGATCTTTTGATGAAGCTATTTTTTCCCACTCAAACTCTAATTTACTACTCGATGACTCTTTGCATGTGTGACTATTTTGTGCATTGTTGCTTCTTACTGATGAAATGTGACATTTGACTCAATGTCTCTTCCCTAAAGTGCTACAATATCTTAAGTGCACGTATTATTAAATCCACGTGATCTTCAAATCGTTAAAATGGGTTTATGACATTATCTACATCATGGCTTCCAAGACAAATCTCATTCTTTTCAAGCAATATGATAATTAATTACTTCAAGATCTGAATAGTGTTCTTTTGGAGTTCATAAACCCAAACAAAAGACTTAAGTTTAGTGTCTACAAGCTTGCTTAATAATTTTGAAACTTTTTAGCCATATTTTCTAGGCCCACATGTATGAAGATGATTTTCAATCACTCATCATGATAGGCCACTTATCTTCTTATTGATTGGTAGACCAAAATCCAAAAAGTCAAAGCGTTTATACATCTCTAACCCTAGGCTGAAATGGGGTGGGTTTCCTAAGTTAAGGGTTTTGAGACTTTCGGGAAGCAATCTTTTCCAAATGAGATGGGGCTGCACACGTTGCAAAGTGATATTTGAGAACTTATCAAAATGCAAAACAAGCTCAAGTTCTTAGTCCTAGATGAATCCGAACTTAGATTTGTCAATTCTGTCATGGACACACAAGAACTATCCTGAACCTCAGATTTCATGTGACTTTCTATATCTTATGATTGGTTCAAAATTTGCGGAAACTAATGCTACCATCGCGCTCGAAACGGGCAAAAACGCTAAGATAGACCATCTATGTGCTTCTAACATTTAGGGGTCCTGTTTTCGATTGCTGACATCATCGATGACATCATCAATTCGTAACCACCCTTGAACACCTATATAAGGAGGGCTTGGTCACATACATCCTCAATCTTGCCAATACCAATCTTGAGAGCTCAATGACTTGGGATAACAAGGAAGGACTTTCCAAGTTCAAGTTTCGATTCTTGTCTTATTCATTGTTCTAGACTCTAGTCCTATCTAGTCTAGTTTCTGCAAATCTAGTCTTCTCCTCTTGTAATCTTGTGGTATGAAATAGATTATTTCTTGTATCTAGTTCATCTTCCTCAAGGGAGTTCTTGTAATTTAGATATCTGGCTTCATACCTACAGTCTCGTGTTGTGGGATCTCTTTAGTGGAATTATCCATACCTATCCGTCTTAAGTTATGGGACTTCTTGTAATAGTTGTATATTATTTACCCTACGTGGGTGGCCTTGTAATCAAAAGTATAATTCCGAAATCTTGTTCAAACAAAGGGCACAATCAAGAAGGGCACAATTCAATGCTTCCCCTGACATTTTGGCAAGAATAGCTTTCTCTAGTCCTAGCACCATGGATTCCTATATGCAAGGAGATTCAATCTACCAGAAAGGATTTCATAGGACATGTCCAAGAGTTGAAAAGATTGTTGTGACAAGGTGATCGATCGGTCTCAAGCTATGCCTTAGATATCATATATTATTTCGTGGATCTAAATATCAAGAAGACTACATGGCTAGTCAGTTCTAAAGTGGCCTCAAACCCAAAGTGAAGTATCTCTTGCTATCCATGCCTCAACCAAATACCTTCAAGGATGTTATTAATCAGGGAATTCAATGTGAGGATCAATTGCTCAAAGAAAGCCAAGTTCACAAGCTAAAAAGTGTTGAATAATCAAGACACTACTCCTCAAGAATCCAAATCAGCAATCTTTGAAGCTCAGCAAATTATTACGAATGATACGGATCATACAAACTATGAAGATAACAAGAAGGTTAAGGAAAAGACGAAGTTTATGTTCAATCAAGGAGGTGTGCTTACTCAAGTATCTCCACCAAAGATCTTGAAAACACCACAATGTACCACTAGAAGATCAAAGGAAAGAAAACATTGAAGATACAGTGGATTATGCTTTTATTGTGGGGCTCATGATCATATGGTATTCAAATGCCCTAAGAGGAAGAAACAAGATTCAAGGCTCAGAATCACCATCCCAAATAAAAAGAGTCATCAACAATGTAAAAAGAGGAATACATCATACCATGAGAATCATGCACTTGATTCTGCACCTATATACACTACAAACCCTTTCAAGTTTCATAATGGATATCCATCATCATCATGTTCAAGTACCACATATTAGGAACTCTACAACCACTACGAGCTATGAAGATTCAAGTCCCAGAAGATGTAAAGAGCACCAATCAAAGTTTGTGAGTTCCATAAGGAGAATCCAATGAAACCCAAACTAGAGAACATGGTTGCTCCTCGTGAAACTCGTCGTCTGAGAGGGAGGTGATGTCATGGACATAAAGGAAACCATCCTCAACCTCAATTTTGATGTAACTTTCTACATCTCATGATTGGTTCAAAATTTGCAAAAACTGATTCTACCATCGCGTTTGAATGTGTCAAAACCCTAAGATCGAATGTCTACGTGCTTGATTCTAACATTTGGAGGTCCTATTTCAAATTGCTAACATCATTAATTCGTAACCGCCCTTGAACACCTATATAAGGAAGGCTTGGCCACATACATCCTCAATCTTACCAACAGTCTTGGAAGCTCAAAAACTCGCGATAACAAAGTACTTTCCACGTTCGAGTTTCGGTTCTTGTCTTTCTCCTTGTTCTAGTCCTTTCTAGCCTAGTTTCTACACATCTAGTCTTGCCCTCTTGTAATCTCGTAGTACGAGATATTGTCCAATTATTTCTTGTGTCTCATTCATCTCCCTCAAGGGAGTTCTTGTGATTCATATAACTTGCTTCATACCTATGGTCTCAGGCTATGGGATCTCTTGTATCTTGTCTAGTGGAGTTATCCATACCTATCAGTCTCGAGTTGTGGGACTTCTTGTAATAGTTGTATAGTGTTGTATTATTTCCCCAACGTGGCTTACCTTATAATCAAAAGTATAATTTTGAAATCTTGTCAAGTCTAGTCAAAGGGCACAATCTAATGCTTCCCCTAACAAATTCCACCATTGGAGGGCGGGCCTTCTTAGCGGCCATGGATATGCTCCAAAATGGATAATGAGTTTGGATTTTCTTAATAGAGGTCAATGATCCCTTTTTGGTCTCAATCACTAAAAGAAATAGATATGTACAAACACCCATATGGCCAATTTTAGTCCTTGACGAAAACCAATGGAGATTGGTTTGTTGATTGAGTTTAATATCTTATAAGAAGCTTTCTAGGTCAAGAATTAGAGAATTTAACCTTTGAGATCTAAGTTTTACTTTCGGCCAAGGTCATGTGGCAAAGTCACTAGGGATGGGAATGGGGACGGGGATGAGTCCCAAGAACGAGTGTCCCCGGGACGAGGACGAAGCCTAGGGTGTCCCGGAGACGCATCTCCATGACGACACTAAAGAAGTGCTTGTTTTATCAAAATAATCAAATAGAAAGTCATGTACAATGAATGTGTTGGCATATGAAACGACCAATAATAACAAAACCATAGAAAAAAGGTGATTGTTTAAGTAGAAACGTGTACAAAGCACGTTTAACATTCAGAATTGACTCCGAAAGGGACAAGTGACAAGTCATATGTATTTCATCATGTCAAAAAAAGAGATTCTACATCATCATCATCATCATCATCATCATCATCATATCAACATTTCATATACATAAAAAGAGTTAAGACTCAAGAGTCAATGATCATCTAACGTATATGATATGGAATTACCATGAGAACAAAAAGATCTTATGTCATATTCTCGATCAACAAAAAGACTACATATGACTAGAACATAAATGTAAAAACTACAACCTAAATATAATGACTTTAGGGAATCCAAGTGGGAAGTCTCATTTTTTGCAACACAATGAATGTGGTCTTCTTCTTCATGTTCTTCATTTGTCACTTGATCTCACCCCTATGCTACCTCCCATCCCTTCAAAAAGATCTCCTTCTATGCATTGGACCCTTGCTCAAGCCTTCACACACTTGAGATGCCTGCTATGAAGCCTCTAAATGAACTTGTGGCTTGATAAGCTGAACTGAGGCCCATCTATACTTGTGTGTGAGGCTGAAAGAACCTTCTAGATGTTTTAAAATAAGGCATCAATAGATAGGTAAACAAAGTTGAATATCAAATTTAATTTTAGCTCTTTTAAAAACTTCCGGATCTCCCATTCCGTCCCAAAGAGCTCCCATCACATGAAATCGTCCCGGGGACAGATGGCTATTATAGAACTGTGTGGGGGGGACCGGAATCGCCCCCATTTGGTGTCTCGCCTCCAATCAAGTCGGGGATGGCGTCCCGGTGTCCCTAGGGCCCGGGGACGGCGTTCCGGTGTCCCTAGGGCCCAGGGATGCATCCCCATGTGACTTTGTCATGTGGGTTTCAAGGAGATGATCCCTGTTGCGTAATCCAAACCTAATGATTTACCAAGGATGGGGTTCAAAGACTAGCCTCCTTAATCTACTTAGGTCTCTCCAACACAATCCAACTTTGATGCTTGGGTTTCAATAAATCTCTTTGTTCACTAGAAATGATCATATGAAGCATTTTTGTAGTTCCAAGAGGTCAAAAACCATTTTACAATAGACATACAATATCACTTTGCATCTTTGTATCTGGATCACATACAATTTCTTTTTGAAGGTCGCTTATGATGTATAGGCATGTATCACATCAATAGAGCAACGCTTTCTTACTTGTAATATAATATATAAAATCGATGACGATTTTATTTTCCCTTTGATTGATGCGGAAGAGAACTCACTGCTTGTGGTGTATCATATATAAAATCGAAGATTTAAATCTCCCTTGATGATCAGTCACACGAATGATTATATATAAAATCAATTACTATTTTGATCAGTGTGATTCTTCTATCAAACAAATCTAATTTGAGCAATGCCACCTGGTACAATCAGTGTAATATATCTTTAATTTTTGAGCGTCCACTTCTCGAGACTTTTCTAAAAAAACTGACCGACATGGATGACACACTACATCTATAAATGCAGCATCTCGATCACGCTATTGAAATTCTTGTGTAGATAATCTTCAGGCGCCAGGATGGATGAACATAAGCTATGTTCGCCGTAACTCTACTGACGAACGATCTGCTGGGTTACGGGTGCCCCGTTGTAATGCAGCACCACGCGGTATGTGCAACGTGCGCTCTGCGTGCCCACAAATATCTGTGAATGCCCCCTGGCTGCATGAATCTGCCTAAATCATTCACGTGTTCTCATACACTTGCACCGCCGAGCTGAGCTTTCACACAACTTAATTTTTCTATGAAACCCGAAGACGCCAATAACCTGCGTTACCTTGCACAACGAATTGTACAGCTCATGACGTTCCTGGAGGGGGGGGGGGGGGGGGGGGGGGGGGGGGGGGGGGGGGGGGGGGGGGGGGGGGGGGGGGGGGGGGGGAG
>MU264599.1:0-20000 GCA_020310875.1 Ceratopteris richardii
TCTCTCTCTCTCTCTCTCTCTCTCGACAGCTCGGGCGATTCTTACTAGAGATACAGAGTCACAGAGATTCCCTACTCCAGCCTACTGTACACTCCATACAGGAGGGAGACAGAGTCAGCTCACTGACTTCTTTATTCCACGACGTGCTTCAGCCCTCCCCCCCTCAGCCCACATACCGAGCGGGGTGACTCTTCAGCAGGCTCAGATATCTCGAGCTAGGAGACGACCCCGTGATATAGGATATCGAGCCCCGAGACTTCACCGACACCAGATTGCGGAGATCCACGCTTGTGACCATCGCTCCATGGAGGAGAGACGATCCCAGATGATGGCCGATCCCGTTTGCAGCCATCAGGGTGGCCCTGACTCCACCTCCACCTATGTATCACATATTACATCCCACCCACTAGCACAGGATGGAGCTAGTTAGTCGTTTTAGATGCATTCTCATGGTGTGTTGTACTACCCTTTTGCATATAGACTATCATAGATATAACACTCCATACACCCCCCACCACTTTCATGGGTATCCCCACATGCACACTACGGAGATCTATATCAGCTTAACCAGTTTCTTTTCAGCACTTTTATCTTTTCTGATTGACAGAAGATACACCCATGTACATCGATTTGTCTCATAGGCCGAGTTCGGCCTCCTAATAGACGTAAAAACACTTTCTTTTCTTTTTCTTTCTTTCTTTCTTTCTCTCTCTCTCTCTCTCTCTCTCTCTCTCTCTCTCTCTCTCTCTCTCTCTCTCTCTCTCTCTCTCTCTCTCTCTCTCTCTCTCTCTCTCTCTCTCTCTCTCTCTCTCTCTCTCCTCTCTCTCTCTCTCTCTCTCTTCTCTCTCTCCTCTCTCTCTCTCTCTCTCTCTCTCTCTCTCTCTCTCTCCTCTCTCCCCCCCCCCCCTCCCTCCCCCTCCCTCCCTCCCTCCCTCCTCCCTCCCTCGAGCAACAGATGGAGATCACCTGGCCCCCCAGACTTATATACAGATTTTTTCACACCCACAGCCACCCGAGGACCGAGCTCGACGCAAGGTGTCACATTACAGAGAGCAGAGGAGCTTAGACGACAGCGTCGACGACCGAGACCCCCCCGGAGAGCCCATCCCCACCATAGAGAGATTCAGGCAATTCACGCACGCCAATGACATGGAGATACAGAGACGTCAGCAACGCACCCTGTCGATCTCGACGTGCAGAGCATTTTGAGGATCGCCACGATGCCTTACCCACGGATGCATTATATCCTATACCCACTCCAGACATTTAGAGAGTTATGACACCACCGAGCCTCCCCTCCCTATGCATATCATATTTTCTCACCTATTGAGCATATAGAGTGCATACCATAGCACCCAACACCCTTGACCGCAACTATTATCCACTCCTTTTATACTCTCTTTGTACTCGCACTTTATTTTCCTTTTGGGATCACAGTGGATTGGATCATACTGATGTATATGTTTTTGGCTCATAGGCCGATTTTGGCCTCTAATAGACGTTAAAAGGTCTCTCTCTCTCTCTCTCTCTCTCTCTCTCTCTCTCTCTCTCTCTCTCTCTCTCTCTCTCTCTTCTCTCTCTCTCTCTCTCTATCTATATATATATATATATATATGAGGCATAGGGATCACACTAACAAGAAGCGGAACAGAGAGTGCAACGCCGACCATGTATGGTTGGGTATCGACAACCATGACTCACAAGGAGGATATATCACGCATCAGGATAGCCCACGACCACATGATGGAGGAGAGGCGTACCACCACCACTTGGGAAGCCTTCTTTCAGGAGGCACTCAGACCGCTGCCAATGTACCACATACTCCACCCACCTCCACCCATCGTTAGCAGATAGGTATACACATTCAGTTCCCTGTGGGCCCCCTTGTATCAGGTGGCCATTATCTGCAAAGTCAGAGCAATGCACCACCACCTTATCCCCACTACCCCTCATTACCAGGTGCACCATCCTTTTGTTGTTTTTAGCCTACACAATTTTGTGTAGCAAGTATTTTTCCTTTTCATTTCTACACAGAGATTACCATAGTTGTACATGATTTTGTTCATAGGCCAAGTTTGGTCTTTGGAAGATGTTAATATAACTCTCTCTCTCTCTCTCTCTCTCTCTCTCTCTCCTCTCTCTCTCTCTCTCTCTCTCTCTCTCTCTCTCTCTCTCTCTCTCTCATCTCTCTCTCTCTCTCTCTCTCTCTCTCTCTCTCTCCCCCCCCACAGAGACAACAGCAGGTAAGGCGGGAGGGGAGCAGCCCGCCTCTTTCTTCATCTCGAGGGGAGGTGAAGGAGGGGACCCTCTCCTTGAGCTTTCCAGCACCCTTCTCCTCGCTCCCTGTCTACAGCAACAATAGGGAAGGCAGGAAAAGCTTTGCCTCTTCCCTCTTGCACCAACCGCTTTCTATACCAGCCCCAGTCAACAAACCAACAGCATGGGAGTCTTACTTACTCCAAGAAGTGAAGAAACTCCAAGGAGAAATGGCAGCAATGAAGCAGGAAATTAGTAAGAAAGATGAACAAATAGCCAGATTGCAACAAAAGCTTGATGAAACACAAGGAAACAGCCAGCAAACAGGAGTTGAATCAACAAATAAAGTCGACTTGGCAACACAATTATCCGAGGTAAAACTATCCAGCTCTACACATTTTTCAAAAGAAGTAATGTCTGTGGTAAAGGAGCAGGAATTGGTGGACAGCAACAAGAAAGTTATCAGGATTGGAGGCCTCCCCCTAGGATGGGACAGGGAGGACATCGCACCCGAGTTAAAAGATGACTCCATCCTTGAAACAGAAGTACTAGAAGCACAACTAACCAAGGTGGTCCCCTTCATCAATCTAGGGTCTCCGGTCTTCATCACACCCAAAGGAACTGAGGCAAGGTAAGCTATTTTGACATTGTCAGATAAGATAGCTGTCATGAAGCAAGCAAAGTCACTACAAGGTACTAAAGTATGGATAGCAGATGAACTCACCCCTCCAACTTAAAAATCGACCAGCAGAGTTAACTAAAGTCAGAGAAGCCAGGAAGAATGGAAAGTGGGCAGTATATAAAGGCGGTCAAGCTATTATCAGAGATTTCCATACCCATACCACATAGGAAGAAACAGCTATCTCCCTCATTTGTAATATATATTGATGTAATTTTGAAACTCTTATGAGTCATAAGAGCGCTTTGGAAGCCACATCCCCCCCCCTTTTATTTTTATTTTGATTTTTCCCTTTTATTATAGCCCCTTGAGGGCTTCCCCCCCAAGTGGAATGTAATGTTTTGATGTACCTGATCGGTCCCATAGGTCGATTTCGGCCTCCCGTGAACGTTAATATCTCTCTCTCTCTCTCTCTCTCTCTCTCTCTCTCTCTCTCTCTCTCTCTCTCTCTCTCTCTCTCTCTCTCTCTCTCTCTCTCTCCCTCCCCCCCCCCCCCCTCCCTCTCTCTCTCTCTCTCTCTCTCTCTCTCTCTCTCTCTCTCTCTCTCTCTCTCTCTCTCTCTCTCTCTCTCTCTCTCTCTCTCTGCTCTCTCTCTCTCTCTCTCTCCCTTCCCCCCCTCCCTCCCCTCCCTCCCTCCCTCCTCCCCTCCCTCCCTCCCTCTCCCCTCTATCTCCTCTCTCTCTCCTCTCTCTCTCTCTCCTCTCTCTCTCTCTCTCATCCTCTCTCTCTCTCTCTCTCTCTCTCTCTCTCTCTCTCTCTCTCTCTCTCTCTCTCTCTCTCTCTCCTCTCTCTCTCTCTCTCCTCTCTCTCTCTCCATGGCCAAACTATACTGGTGCCATACTTGAGGCAAAGCTCAGCTCATATGCAGAGGACTTAGGGGCTACGAGCACGAGGCCACGCAGGTTTTCGTGCGAGCTTTCTCTACTATTGATCATATCTTCATTTTGCGCTGCCTCACTGACGGGGCAAGGGTGCGGAAGAAGAGACTATATTGATGCTTTGTGGACTTCCGCAAAGCTTTTGATACAGTCCCACCAGAGAGGCTCTTCCAATGCCTTCACAGCTTGGGAGTACCATCAGGGATGATTTGGGCCATCTATGCACTCTATGAGCAGGTGACTGGGAGAGTACAGTGTCCAAGAGGTATGTCTGTCTGAGGCCATTGCTAGCACCATCGGTGTTAAGCAAGGCTGCCTGCTCTCTCCCACTCTATTTGGTCTCTACATCGATGAGATTGAGGACTACATTCTCCGAGTTGGAGGAGAGGGTGCAGACCTCGCGGGTACACCTGTCCACATTTTATTATATGCCGATGACATTGTCTTGATTTCAAAGTCACCCGAGGGATTGCAGCGCCACTTGGATGCCCTCAAAAGAGTTTTGTACACAGAGGGGCTTGACAGTAAACCTTGGCAAGACCAAGGTCATGATCTTCCACACCTCCCCCATGGTGAGGAATGGAGCAGGATTCACAGCCGGCGGTGGACAGATTGAGGTGGTCACTTCTTATGTCTACCTCGGAGTCACATTCACGAGCTGTCACATTCACGAGCTTACCTGGCCCCTTCAGCATGAGACAGGCAGCCACCGATAGACTCACACGAGGATATGCAGCTTTAGCCATGTTAGAGCGGAGATGTCACCAGGCACACTTCCGGGAGCCCCGCACAAAGGGATGGCTATTTGACACACTAGTCCGACCAGCTATGATGTATGCTGCGAGAGTTTGGGCCCCAGGCCTCACAGTCACCCAGTGGAGTGCGATCGAGAGGCCCCAGGTACGTATGATCTCGCGACTATTTCGCGGGGAACAGTCGGTACCACATGACATCATCAGGGCAGAGCTAGCTGCACCACCCATGGTAGTAGATGCACTATTCCAGATTGTCTCCTTTATTCAGAGGATGAGGGAGCTCCCTACAGACAGACTCACACGCAGAGCTTTTGAGGCATCTATACAGATATCAGAGACAGGATATGAGAGAGCTTGGTACACTCAGATTAGAGTATGGTTTGATAGTCATGGGCTTGATATGGACAGATTGCCGCCTTTTCAGTACGACCCAGACTCACCTCACATCCACCTCTCTCGTCATGAGAGGAATGTTGTGCTGAGACAGGATCTTTGGAAGCTCTACATTAGTCAGACATGGCACACACCACACATGGGATTGAGACTATTGCATTCAGTTCTTAGACATCCTAGCGGACGGTTTCATCCGGCGGCCACGTTACATGGATACTTACATGCCTCATAGCTCGAGGGTAGTGATTGGTCAGTTGAGAGTCTCATCACATAGACTAGAGATTGAGACGGGCAGAGCCGCAGACATTCCCAGAGAGGAGCGGATATGCAGGGTTTGCAGAGTAGAGATGGAGGATGAGGAGCACTTTGTATGCAGATGTAGCGCATATGATGGCATCAGAGGTAGATACGGGACTCTATTTACAAGGCAGCCCACCCTCCGAGAGATCATGGACTCTAGAGTCCAGCGACAGCTCGGGCGATTCCTACTAGAGATACAGAGTCACAGAGATTCCCTACTCCAGCCTACTATAGCATCCCATACAAGCATAGTACAAGAAGAGGTTTAAAAACGAGATTTAAATCGAGGTTTAAATCGTTTAATTCGTAGAGGTTTATAAAATCCAAAATAAAAATCGAGGTTTTTATTCACTATGAGAGATTTTTATTTTTTGAAACATAAAGCTATGTACCAATGCATGTTTAACACCTTTTTTATATAGCTGACATGAATAACATACAAAATCACCTAATAGTCTATAATCCCTAGTGTTCAGACTACTTTCTACCCATCTAGACTCTATAATGAAAGTGGCAAAGGGCAAATAGTGTCAAAGTGAAGCTTGAAAAAAGGGGCAAATAGAGAAGAGTGAAGCAAAGAGAAAATAGAGAAGGTTGAATTCTAAAGCAACTTGCAAGGGGCTGATCGTGCTCTATTGCTGAATGCTCTAATGCTCACCTTATGTTCTAACTTCTTCGTAATGCAAGCTCTCAAGATGAGTCTGGAAGAGAAGACAAAACACTATTAGTGAAGCTCGAAGCGAATTTGAAAATAGATGACCCTAGGTGTTTGGCTGAAAATGATTTTTTTTTTTTTTAAACCTTCATAAAAATCGTAAAAAATCATTTAAATCGTTCCAACGATTTAAAAAACGATTTTTATTTAAAAATCGTCGATTTTTTTTGTACTATGCATACAAGAGGGAGACAGAGTCAACTCACTGAGTTCTTTATTCCCCGACGTGTTGCAGTCCTCCCCCCCTCAGCTCACACACCGAGAGGGGTGACTCTTCAGCAGGCTGAGACTGCTCGAGCTAGGAGACGACCCCGTGCTAGAGGATATCGAGCCCCAAGACTTCACCGACATCAAATTGCAGAGATCCAGGCTCGTCACCATCGTGCCATGGAGGAGAGACGATTCCAGATGATGGCTGATCCCGCTGCAGCTATCACGATGGCCCTGATTCCACCTCCACCTATGTATCACATCTTACACCTGCCCACTAGCACAGGATGGAGCTAGTTAGTCGTTTCAGATGCATTCCCATGCTTGTTGCACTAGCCCTTTGCATATAGACTATCATTGATATCGCACTCCATACACCCCCCCCCCCCCACTTTCATGGGTATCTCCACATGCATATCACAGAGATATGTATCAGCTTTACCAGTTTCTTTTTCAGCACTTTTATCTTCTCTGATAGAGAGAAGATACATCCCATGTACATCGATTTGTCTCATAGGCCGAGTTCGGCCTCCTAATAGACGTAAAAACACTTTCTTTCTCTCTCTCTCTCTCTCTCTCTCTCTCTCTCTCTCTCTCTCTCTCTCTCTCTCTCTCTCTCTCTCTCTCTCTCTCTCTCTCTCTCTCTCTCTCTCTCTCTCTCTCTCTCTCTCTCTCTCTCTCTCTCGATCGATCGATCGATCAAGAGGGGCCAGGCCAGAGGAGTCCCTCAAGAGGAGAGGTGGTGCCCAGTATGCCATACAGAGATAGAGAGTAGTATGCCATACAGATGTTGGGGATAAAGGCCCCAAGGACTCTTCTTTTGTATATTTTGGCCCTTCCATGTGAAAGCTCTCTTCGAGAGCTTTCCAAACATATTTTTGTTATATTTTTGGACCCCAAATTGGGGACTTATAGGCATTTACATTATTTTTTATGACTTTTGGTAATTGGCTATGTGTGAACATGCCCAAATGACCTAAAAGTCACTTATCAATAAGACTTGGTCCCAAATCTCTCATAACTTGATTGGGACTTCTTCAACTTCAGCTTCTCCATCTTCTTCTCCAAATTTCTGCACAGGTTTCTCTCTCTAATTTCTCTCTCCTCACACAACAACCCACTCCTTTGGCGTTTGAAGCAGTCGAGAAGACGACAACGTAGCTCTCTGCGGCCTCTTTCAACTAGTATCAGAGCTTTGAGTTGTTCCATCACGACAAAGTTGCTCGAAGTGCTTTTCTACTTCAGCCTATGTTAAGCCGAAGGTGTTTTCTTGCATTTGGGAGAATTTCATCGCGAAAAACCTTCTTTTTTCGCAATAAAGTGCTATTTTTGGAGGATTACTTCAACCCCGAGCAAAGCTGAAGCAAATTTTGTGCTTTTTAGAGAGTTTCATCGCGAAGAATCTCTTCTATTCTTCCTTTCGTATCCCCACCGGTCATTTTCAGCATCCACATTGCTGATTCTTTCATCTACAAGTCTTTTGTGGCAGAAATTCTCTCTCATTTCAAGTGGGAGGACATGTACAAAGATTGAGGAAGTGCATACTTGCTGGAAACTTATTACATCATGTCATTCCTCTGATTTTACAGGTCATATTGCTGCAAAAAATTGGGGCTTTTGTGAAAACAAGCACCCATTGACTTGGTTTTGCATCTATGTATGCCTTTTGTGGTTGAAAAACAACAAATTTGTTGTTTTTGATGCAATTACAGCTTGCTGGAATTTTTTGAAATTTTCTGCAGAAAATTCGAGAAATTGATTTTTGCAAGTTTTGGACAGTTTTTGGGTTTAATTTCTCAGCTATAGTCTCGTAAGGTAATTGCGCACAAGACAACAGGTGAATACTACCTTCTTTGGTGAAATTTTGAAGTTCTTAGCGTGCAAACATGACCTCTACCTCCTCTGATGTCAAAAGCTTGTTTGAGATCAAGAGATTTGAAGGTAGCGGTTTTGATTTGTGGAAAAAGAGAATGTTGGGCATCCTCTTTTTTAAAGATTGTGAAGGGGCTCTTGAGGAAGTCAAGCCTGAAGATATGACAGATGCAGCATGGATGAACCTAAACAAGAAGGCCATCACTTACATCAAGATGGTTGTATCAGATGAAATAGGCCTTACAACTGCTTTTGAGGTATGGGAGAAGCTAAAAGCCACTTATGAAAATACCACGCCTATAAATCAAGTGCATCTTATGCATAAGCTAGTGTGTATGCAGCTTGATGAGTCAAAAAGTGCTGCTGAGCACTTATCTTTGTTTATAGGTACTCTTTCACAATTGAAGAACTCTGGATTACCTCCATTTGATGATAAGCTTAAGGCCATCTTCTTGTTGATGACCTTACCTGATTCATGGGAAACATTGGTTGTTTCACTTTCGAATAGTTGCAGTCTTACCTTTGATGGTGTAAGGGGTTCTATTTTGAATGAGGATATCAGGAGGAAAGCTAGAGGAGAGGGCAATGGTTCAGCCAATGTGGCTAGAGGAAGAACAGAAAAGAAAAGTGGAAATGTACAGAGGATCAGGAGCAAAAGCAAAGGCAAGGCTGAAGTGAATTGTTATCAATGTGGTAGGAAAGGTCACAAGAAGCCGGATTGCAGATACTACAAAGCTGAACTAGAAAGAAAGAACACAAGTGACAGAAAGAAAAAGGACACCAAGAATGAAGCACATGATACCTCAAAGGACAAAGACAAAGAGAAGGCCAATGTGGCCTCTAGTGTCATCATTGAAGAGCTATCATATGCAGAAGATATACTTTGTGCTACTATGGAAGCAGAGCATGCCGAAGTTATTGATGCTTCTATTAATATGCATGCACAAGATGTGCAGATCACAAAGAGGGATTTGATTGATGCCTTGCTTACTGTGAATGATGCTTTGTCACAAACATGGATTGTAAGGAAGGAAGTCAAGGAAGACGTGAAGAAGGACGAACTCACACGGATTCAAGATACACTTGAGGAGAGACTTCGCCACATTCGAAGACTCCACATTCGGATTACGGCCCTACCAGAGGGAGCATCACTGGAGTCCGATGCTACCGACATTTGCCGTCGACTTGGATACGAGAGCATGCCCTTCACAGGTGCATGGAGGGCTGGGAGGGATACATCTCGCTCGCAAGCACTCATCCTTCAAATGAGCTCCGAGGAGACACAGTCCACCTTCTTTAGACATCAATCAGTACTACGTGGACTACGTGGTGGCACCTTTTACATGGATGAGGACCTCACGAGGATGCAGGTAGCACACCGACGTGCTTGCATGCCACAGATACTCCAGGCACGTCGAGAGGGAAGAAAGGCTTTTTATCGTGATGGTAAGGTCTTCATAGACGGGCGCCCTATCAAATAGCGCCACGCGGCCTATGAGACATCACTACACCAGGAGGCACCACTCACGGTAGCAGTATGGAACTGCAATGGGGCGATGTAGACGCGACCAGACAGGCTCGAGGAGATCCTTGAGTCACATGATTTTGCTTGCATCACAGAGACCCAAGAGAGCCCAGAGAGAGGCCTACCTCGCATTGCGGGTTTTCATTGGGGATCGGCATTCAGGACCACGACAAGACAGAGTACAGCACGAGGGTCGGCGGGTGTTGCCATCATATTTAGAAAGGAGATACAGAGTCAAATCCATATCCTAAGAAGAGACAAGAAAGCACGATACATATGGGTCAGCATGGAGATAGCACCAGGGAGCTTGATTTACATTGCCATATGCTACTTCCCACCAGGTGGATCCCGATATGCAGGACATGACCTTGGGGGACCGATCCGGGACAGAGACTCACCATACACAGCACTCTCAGATGAGATACTACACTACAGCACTCTAGGTGAAGTCTTCCTTATGGGGGATTTCAATGGCCACACCCAGTCACATCAATGCAAGGCATATGACATGGATCATCCACATATCATGAGGTGCAGAGACCCGGATGAGATGAGCACCAATAGAGTATAAGCAGATATGGGTCAAGACACCACTGGGTATGGCAGACGTCTCCTTGAGCTAGGCATCCGACACCATCTCGTTATGTATAACGGGATGAACCGTTGGCCAGGTTCCGATTCCGACGGACTCACTTGCTTCCCTCACGGAGGGGGTGAGAGCACGGTTGACTACATTCTGGGTACCATCTCTGGAGCTTCACTCATCGCCTCACTTAGTATTGGACGACGCCCACTTCGTGCTGACCATACATTTATCACATTCACACTTTCATCTCCTATTCCATTAGACCCTCCCTCACCCACTAAGACACACACCACGATACACTTCACACAGGAGCTCTCACATGTTTATGCACACCATTTACACACCTGTCTACTCTCCCTTGATCCACTCTCACCCTTGGACACACTTTCATCACAGATCACCACCATCCTACAGGACTCAGCTCTCCGCAGCTTCCCACACCGCACACACATACACCCCCCACACACAGGATCCATGCCCAAGAACCGTTGGTATGATGCAGTTTGTCGTGAGCTACGGAAGCACCTACGGATTTTAGAGCATAGAGGGGATATTACACACAGACAGGCACAGCGCCGAATGCAGAGCTTTACTCGCCGCAAACGGCGAGAATGGGAGGAGAGACAGTACTGAGATATTTACCATTTGCTCATGAGTCGAGACAGTACAATGGCGTGGCAACATTTGAGAGAGAGGAGACAGCAGATACCCATCCGAGACCCGAGCACTTCGCAAAGCTATGCACAGAGCCTATACGAGATCCCATACCAGCCCACCATTCCTAGGCCGCAGAGCTCACGTCCCGCTACCTCTGACTTCTTCACACCCACTATGGTGGGACGCGCTATTGCCCGTCTACAGCATGGTAGGGCCCATGATCATTTCGGCTTACAGGCAGAGAACCTCGTCTACGGAGGCACAACTATCGCACCGCTCATTGCCCACCTCTTTAACCGTGCTTTGGTTGAAGGGTTCCCTGACTCATGGTCTCAGCACACCATAGTGCCCATTCATAAGTAGGGGATACTATGGATCCAGCTACATACAGCATGATTGGCCCTATATTGGCCAAGTTATATGGAGCGGTACTAGAGACAAAGTTGAGTACTCTCGCTGAGAGGGAGGGTATCATGGCTCCAGGACAAGTAGGTTTCAGACGAGATTACTCTACCATTGACCACATCTTCACCTTGAGATGCTTGATCGACCAGGCAAGGGTGAGGAAGAGGAGATTATATTGCTGCTTTGTGGACTTCAGCAAAGCATTTTACATTGTTCCAAGGGAACGACTCTTCAGACGACTAATTGATATCGGAGCTCCAAAGGAGACGGTATGGGGGATCTACGCCTTATACGAGAGAGTATCTGGTAGAGTCAGATGTCCAAGGGGCTTATCTGATCCCCTTGTTAGCACTATCGGGGTGAAGCAAGGGTGCCCTCTTTCACCCACCCTCTTTGGTCTCTACATTGATGAGATAGTGGACTTCATACAGCTGCAGGGAGGTGAAGGCATTGAGGTATGCGGGTCCACTGTCCATATTCTTTTATATGCTGATGATATTGTACTGGTTTCAAAGTCTCCAAAAGCTCTACAGCATCATCTACATGGCCTAGATGACTTTTGCAGACACAGAAGGTTATCTGTGAACCTTGGTAAAACCAAGGTCATGATCTTCCATACATCAGCACAGGTACGCAGACATAGTTTGTTCACAGCAGCAGGCAGACCAATCAAGGTGGTCGGATCATATGTTTACTTGGGAGTGACATTTACAACAGCATCAGGGGTCTTCTCTATGTCTCAGGCAGCCCGTGCCCGCATCACGTGTGGGTACACAGCACTAGCTATGATGGAGAGACAGTGCCACAAGGCATATTTTCAGGAGCCCCGCACAAAGGGGTGGCTCTTCGACACTTTGGTTACGCCAGCGCTCATGTATGGGGCAGTCATATGGGGGCCAGGCTTAGATACATCAGTATGGACAGCATTGGAGAGGCCACAGATCCTCATGATTGCCAGACTTATCCGCAGCAAGCCTTCAGTACCACATGATATCATTAGGGCACAGCTTGCTCCACCACCGATGTTAGTTGAGGCACTATTCCAGACAGTATGCCTATTACACAGACTTCGGAGCATGGATACAGAGCACATTGCTTATGGTGCTTTCGAGGCATCACGTGATATGGCATTAGCAGGCAACACCTCCTCATGGTGTGCACAGACACGAGACTGGCTGGCCCACCATGGTTTTGACATAGACAAGCTACCACCACTACAGTACGACTTACATGCACCCACCTACTCGCTCTCTCATCAGGAGAGGAATAGGGTCATTCGTCAGTCGATATTGCATACATACATACAGAGGACATGGGTGAGCCCTAGGGATACATTGCCACCGAAAATGCTCTATTATCGTGAGCATTTTCTACATATATCGGACGAAGGCTTCATCGAGATTCCGAGATACATGCAGACATACATACCCCACCACCTTCGAGTCGTCATTGGGAAGCTCCGAGTTTCATCACATCAGCTCGAGATTGAGAGGGGTCGGTCCAGGGGAGTCCCCCGTGAGGAGAGGTGGTGCCCAATATGCAAGACACAGAGGTAGAGAGTGAGGAGCATTTTGTTATCAGATGCCCAGCATACTTAGACCTACAAGCACAGTTTCAGATAGAGGAGTCGCTCCAGCTGTGCATGACTATGGGAGACCAGCGGCGCTTGGGGCACTTCCTCACAGCAGCATACGAGAGGCGAGAGCGGTCACTACAGCCCACACATCAGACACAGTTGAGTACCCAGCACACCATTACTCAGTTCTTTCAACGAGCTGAGCTACATCAGAGAAGTCCATCTATAAGGCTCACGCTCCACCAGGCAGCAGCACAGAGAGCACGACGCCGACCATGCATTGATGGATATCGTCGACCACGACTTTATCAGGAGGATATCTTACGCATCAGGACAGCCTACGACCGCATGATGGAGCAGAGGCGTGCCACCACCCCCTGGGTTGTCTTCCTTCAGGAGGCACTCAAACCACCACCGATGTACCACATACTACACCCCATTCCACCCATCATCAATAGCTAGGGTATTTTACTCACTCACATTATGGAACCCCATGTATTAGGTGGTCATTATCTGCAGAGTCAGAGCCACGTCTCCCCAACCTTTTCCACCCCTATATACATTTGTGTAACGAGTACTTTTTATTTCATTTCATTTTCTACACAGGGTTACTACACTTGTACATGGTTTTGTCTCATAGGCCAAGTTTGGCCTCCTGAAGACGTTAATCGCTCTGTGGTTCCCAGACTCATGGACTGAGCACACCATAGTGCCCATTCATAAGTCAGGTGACACTATGGATCCAGCTACATACCGGACGATCATGATTGGCCCTATATTGGCCAAGTTATATGGGGTCGTACTAGAGACAGAGTTGAGTACTCTCGCTGAGAGGAAGGGCATCAGGGCTCTAGGACAGGCAGGGTTCAGACGAGATTTCTCTACCATTGACCACATCTTCACTCTCAGATGCCTGATCGACCAGGCCACGATGAGGAAGAGGAGATTATATTGTTGCTTTGTGGACTTTAGCAAAGCATTTGACACTGTTCCTAGGGATCGACTCTTCAGACAACTACTTGACATCGGAGCTCCGGAGGGAAGATATGGGGGATCTACGCCTTATACGAGAGAGTATCTGGTAGAGTCAGATGTCCAAGGGGCTTATCTGATCCACTTGCTAGCACTATCTGGGTGAAGCAAGGATGCCCTCTCTCACCCACCCTCTTTGGTCTCTACATTGATGAGATAGTGGACTTCATACAGAAGCAGGGGGGAGATGGCATTGAGGTACACGGGTCCACTGTCCATATTCTTTTATACGCTGATGATATTGTATTGGTTTCAGAGTCTGCAGAAGGTCTAAAGCATCATCTACACGGCCTAGATGACTTTTGCAGACAGAGAGGGTTATCTGTGAACCTTGGTAAAACCAAGGTCTTGATCTTTCATACATCAGCACAGGTACGCAGACATAGTTTGTTCACAGCTGCAGGTGGACCGATCAAGGTGGTCGGATCATATGTTTACTTGAGGGTGACATTTACAGCAGCATCAGGAGTCTTCTCTATGGCTCAGGCAGCCCGTGACCGCATCACACGTGGGTACGCAGAAGTAGCTTTGATGGAGAGACAGTGCCACCAGGCATATTTTCAGGAGCCCCGCACAAAGGGGTGGCTCTTTGACACTTTGGTTACGCCAGCGCTCATGTATGGGGCAGCCATATGGGGACCAGGATTAGCTACATCAGTATGGACAGCATTAGAGAGGCCACAGATCCTCATGATTGCCAGATTTATCCGCAGTAAGCCTTTAGTACCACATGACATCATTAGAGCAGAGCTCGCTGCACCACCGATGCTAGTTGAGGCACTATTCCAGACAGTATGCCTATTACACAGACTTCGGAGCATGGATACAGAGCGTATTGCTTATCGTGCTTTCGAGGCATCACGTGATATGGCATTAGCAGGAGACACCTCCTCATGGTATGCACAGACACGAGACTGGCTTGCCCACCATGGCTTTGACATAGACATGCTACCACCACTACAGTACGACTCTCATGCACCCACCTACTCACTCTCTCATCAAGAGAGGAATAGGATCATTCGTCAGGAGATATGGCATACATACATACAGAGGACATGGGTGAGCCCTAGGGGTACATTGCCACCGAAAATGCTCTACTACCGTGAGCATTTTCTACATATATCAGGCACGGGCTTCATCGAGATTCCGAGATACATGCAGACCTACCTTCCCCACCACCTACGAGTCGTCATTGGGCAGCTCCGGGTTTCATCACATCAGCTCGAGATTGAGAGGGGTCGGTCCAGGGGAGTCCCCCGTGAGGAGAGGTGGTGCCCAGTATGCGAGACAGAGGTAGAGAGTGAGGAGCATTTTGTTATCAGATGTCCAGCATACTTAGACCTACGAGCACAGTTCCAGATCGAGGAGTCATTCCAGCTGTGCATGACTATGGGAGACCAGAGACACTTGGGATGCTTTCTCACAGCAGCATACGAGAGGCGAGAGCGGTCACTACAGCACATACATCAGCCACGGGTGAGTACCCAGCAGACCATTACCCAGTTCTTTCAACGAGTTGAGCTACATCAGAGAGGTCCATCTATAGGGCTCACGCTCCACCAGGAAGCAGCACAGAGAGCACGGCGCCGACCACGCATGGGCGGATATCGTCGACCACGACTATATCAGGAGGATGTCTCACGCATCAGGATTGCCTGCGACCACATGATGGAGCATAGGCGTACCACCACCCCCTGGGTTGTCTTCCTTCAGGAGGCACTCAGACCACCACCGATGTACCACATACTACACCCACCTCCACCCATCACTTCTCTCTAGGGCGTTTTACTCACATTTTGGATCCCCCCATGTATTAGGTGGCCACTATCTGCAGAGTCAGAGCCACGTCTCCCAAGCCTTTTCCAGCCCTATATAGCTTTGTGTAGCGATATACCTTTTATTTCATTTTATCTTCTACACAGGGTTACTACACTTGTACATGGTTTTTGTCTCATAGGCCAAGTTTGGCCTCCAGAAGACGTTAATATGACTTTCTTTCTTTCTTTCTTTCTTTCTCTCTCTCTCTCTCTCTCTCTCTCTCTCTCTCTCTCTCTCTCTCTCTCTCTCTCTCTCTCTCTCTCTCTCTCTCTCTCTCTCTCTCTCTCTCTCTCTCTCTCTCTCTCTCTCTCTCTCTCCTCTCTCTCTCTCTCTCTCATGCCTACACTCAGAGCCTCAGCCGACACTGCCACACCCACCTTATATGGCCGACACTTACTCGAGATGGGAGCAGCACACCGTCTCGTTATATATAATGGGATGGGGAGCTGGCCCACCTCGTGCGGTCTCACCTGCATTCCACCCACGACACCACAGGGGGGCAGTGTGGTAGACTATGTTATCGGACCCCCGGAGGCGACACATCTGATCACCTCATTCACTATCCCACCCTTACCGATTGGAGCTGATCACGCATATCTTGCCCTATCCATTCGCGGCTCACCATGCATACCCCACCCCGTCACCACACAACCACGAGCCCGTGCCACCATTCACTTTAGACATGAGCTAGCACATATCTATAGCTCCCATGTTCGAGAGCGCATCTACTCCCTTGATCCCTCTGCCTCCTTGGACACCCTCACCGCCCACTTCTCCTCGATCCTCCATACATCTGCTACTCTCAGCTTCCCATACACCACCCACAGCACTGCACATCCGACACGGCTGGGGCATACACCCCAGAATAGATGGTACGATGAGGAGTGTAGGCGACTATACCGACATCTCAGAGCACAGAGTATCTTTGGATCCATCACAGAGAGGGAGGCACGACGACAGATGCGAGCCCTCACACGCCGGAAGCGGCGAGCTTTCGAGGAGCGACAGGAGGCAGAGTTGATCTACCTTCTCATGAGTAGGGATTGTGCCACCGCGTGGAGGGCCCTACGTGAGCCACGTCCACCTACACCCATAGCCGATCCTTCGACTTGGCACACCTACGCCCAGAGGTTATATGACGTCCCAGGACAGCCACCATTACCGATTCCTTCCACACCGCGTCCGGTGATATCCACCCTCTTCACAGCACGCATGGTACGACAGGCCATCCATAGGCTACAGCATTGCCGTTCAGCAGACCACACGGGGCTACAGGGAGAGCACTTTATATACGCAGCAGATGTAGTTTCCCACTTGATCGCCCATCTCTTCAACCGTGCTTTGGTCGAGGGATTACCCGACTCATGGACTATGCATACCATTACGCCTATCCATAAGTCCGGTGATATGATGGACCCAGGGAACTACAGGACTATTATGATAGGCCATATCCTGGCCAAGATCTATGAGGCAGTACTAGAGGCAGAGCTCAGTACACACGCGGAGGCAGCAGGGATCAGAGCACCCGGCCAGGGAGGCTTCCGCCGCACTTTCTCCACCATCGACCACATCTTCGTGCTTCGTTGCTTGATTGAGAGCGCGAAGGCGAGGAAGCAGAGACTATACTGTTGCTTTGTGGATTTCCGCAAAGCCTTCGACATGGTCCCTCGAGAGAGACTACTACGGAGGCTCCAAGAGTTACAGCTTCCATCAGACATGCTATGGGCCATCCACGCTTTGTATGCACGAGTCACAGGCAGGGTACGCTGCCCCGGCAGTCTATCAGACAGCCTTGTTAGCACCATTGGTGTGAAACAAGGTTGCCCCCTCTCACCCACTCTCTTCGGTCTCTACATCGACGAGATCACGGAGTATATACAGCGAGCAGGACGGAGAGGAGGAGACATCGGAGGTACGCCAATACATATCCTATTATATGCTGATGACATTGTCCTCCTCTCAGAGTCACAGGAGGGGTTGCAGTCACATTTACAGGTGCTCGATACCTTTTGCATGGAGAGAGGACTCACAGTGAACCTTGGCAAGACCAAGGTCATGATCTTCCATACCTCCAGGACAGTACGCCATCACGCCTCTTTCACAGCAGCTGGAGGACAGATAGAGGTAGTGGACTCCTACGTCTACCTAGGTATCACCTTCTCGGGCAGCACAGGGGTATTCTCCATGGCACAGGCTCCGAGAGATAGATTGACGCGAGGTTATGCAGCACTTGCAGGATTGGAGAGACGCTGCTTTCAGACACATTTTCAGGAGCCCCGGACTAAGGGGTGGCTCTTTGACACTCTAGTGACACCCGCATTGATGTACGCAGCAGCAGTATGGGCACCAGGGATCACAGAGGCGATGTGGACACAGATTGAGAGGCCCCAGATCACCATGATATCACGCTTGCTGCGCAGCAAGCCCTCCGTTCCACATGACATTATACGAGCTGAGCTTGGCACACCACCGATGCTAGTGGAGGCCCTCTTCCAGTTGGTGACCTTTATTCTGAGAGTCAGTGAGCTCCCCACTAGCCGACTCACCAGGCTTGCATTTGAGAGCTCTAGACATTTGGCAGAGACAGGGCATGAGAGAGTATGGTATGCACAGACTTACCGATGGTTAGCAGACCATGGCATGAGCATTACGGATCTCCCCCCTTTTCAGTATGACCTCTCTTCCCCCCACATTACCCTCTCTCGTTCGGAGAGGAATAGGATCATCCGTCAGGACCTACTACAGATACACGTCAGGGAGACATGGATAGCACCACGAGAGCCTCTTCCCACAAAGAGGCAACACTACAGAGAGCACTTCCTGACTGTGACAGCGGATGGTTTCATTCAGAGACCACGATACATGGATACATATATGCCACCAGCTGAGAGAGTGGCCATTGGGCAGCTCAGAGTATCATCACACCAGCTCGAGATTGAGATTGGGCGAGCCACACATACCCCCAGGGATGAGCGATTATGCAGGATATGTAGAGAGGAGGTGGAGGACGAGGAGCACTACACATGTAGATGCCAGGCATATGAGGACATCAGAGACCGCTACCCACAGCTCTTCAGGGGGCCTAGAGAGATCAGGGCTTTATTGGGGACAGAGGACCAGCGCCCTCTAGGTCGTTTCATAGTAGAGCTCCAGCACCACCGCGCATCACTCCTCCAGCAGCAGATGGAGATACACCTCGCCCCCCCCCCCCCTCAGACTCATATTACAGATTTTTTCAGACCCACATACACTCGAGGGCCCAGCTCGATGCGGGGTGTCACATTACACAGAGCAGAGGAGCTTAGACAACAGCGTCGACGACCGAGACCCCCTGTCCGGAGAGCTCGTCCACATCAGAGAGAGATTCAGGCGATTCACGCACGCCATGACATGGAGATACAGAGACGTCAGCAGCGCACCCCTATCGATTTGGACGCCCAGAGCATTTTGAGGATCGCCATGATGCCTTACCCACCGATGCATTATATCCTACACCCACTCCAGGCATTTAGGGGGTTGTGACACCATCGAGCCTCCCCTCCCTATGCATATCATGTTTGTATCTCACCCATTGAGCATATAGAGTGCATACCCATAGCACCCCACACCCTTGATGCCAGCTACTATCCCTCCTTTTATACCCGTTTGTAGTACTCACACTTTATTTTCGTTTTGGATCACAGTGGATTGGATCATACTGATGTATATGTTTTGTCTCATAGGCCGATTTTGGCCTCTAATAGACGTTAAAAAGTCTTTCTTTCTCTCTCTCTCTCTCTCTCTCTCTCTCTCTCTCTCTCTCTCTCTCTCTCTCTCTCTCTCTCTCTCCTCTCTCTCTCTCTCTCTCTCTCTCTCTCTCTCTCTCTCTCTCTTCTCCCCCCCCCTCCCTTCCCTCCCTCCCTCCCTCTCTCTCTCTCTCTCTCTCTCTCTCTCTCTCTCTCTCTCTCTCTCTCTCTCTCTCTCTCTCTCTCTCTCTCTCTCTCTCTCTCTCTCTCTCTCTCTCTCTCTCTCTCTCTCTCTCTCTCTCTCTCTCTCTCTCTCTCTCTCTCTCTCTCTCTCTCTCTCTCTCTCTCTCTCTCTCAGAGTTGGGTACCGACAACCACGACTACACAAGGAGGATATCTCACGCATCAAGATAGCCCAGGACTGCATGATGGAGCACAGGCCCATTGCCACCACTTGGACAGGCTTCCTCCAGGAGGCACTCCTACCGCCGCCGATGTACCACATACTCCACCCACCTCCACCTATCATCAGCAGTTAGGATATACACACATTCACTCCCTCATGGGTCCCCCTTGTATCAGGTGGTCATTGTCTGCTGAGCCAAGCCACGCTCCCCC
>MU264600.1:0-23774 GCA_020310875.1 Ceratopteris richardii
CTTGTTCTAAACTCCTTTTCCTAGCCAGATTCATGTCTGACGGGAATGTTTTTGTCCTCAGGAAGGATACTAGAGGTACACTCCAATCTGGCACAATTGATACTTGATAAGAGTGGCGTGTTCCACAGGTGGTTTAGTGCAACAGATTGGGCATTCCTTGCACAACCTTTGGACATCCGCTTCCATAGTTGGCCAATGTACTCCGAGTCTCTTTAGGGTCTGTAAAGTTCGTTGCTTTGAGTAGTGTTGCTCTAACGCACCTACATGTGCTAGTTGCAACCATTTAGCGTACTCATCCTCTTCTACGCAACAAGCCAAGATCCCTTGATCTGTGTGCTTGTACATGCTTCCTGCCATGATGTGGTACTTTTGGGCTTTAACTACCTCTCTATTCCGTGTGCTTACCACTGGATGATTAGGCCCGTATGTCAATACTGGTACCAATGGCTTAGCCCACTACGGTACAACTTCCACATTAAACAAGTAAGCATCAGGAAGGTCATCTGATACTCTTGTGGGGCTTCTCCCGATGTGAGCCTAGAGAGATGATCTGCTCTTAAATGAGTCCTACCTTTCCTTACCACAACCTCAAAGTCATATTCCATGAGCAAGAGAAACCATCTCACTAATCTTCCTGTATTGCATGGTTTGTTTACGAGGTATAGCAATGCCTGATGATCAGTAAAAAATTTAAACTTATTTGCAAGCAAATAGTGTCTAAAGTTCTTAACTGCATATACCATGCCTAATCCTTCTCGCTCTGTAGTGGTGTATTCCGTTCAGCCGCATTCAATTGTCTACTGCATAGGCAATTGGAAGATCCATATTACCTTCACCAGTAGGTTGTGCAAGCACACATCCAATTGCATAATTGGATGCATCCACATGAACATGGAAAGGCTTATTCAATCTGGTGTGGTCAAGATTGGTGCTGAGCATAATCTTCGTTAAGCTCTTGGAAAGAATTCTCACATTCATCCGTCCACTCAAAGTTAGTCAGAAGTCTGTACATGGGCTTTGCAATGACAGCATAACATGTGTATAAATCGTCGGTAAGAACCACAATGCCCCATGAAAGCTTGTACTTCCTTGACATTCTTTGGCCTAGGTAGTTTCTGCTATAGCTCTCACTTTCTCTTCATCAGTAGAATATGCCATTTTTTGACACTATGTGTCCTAGAATCTTGCCTTGCCTTACCATAAAAACACACTTTTCTGGGTTCAGGCAGACTTGATATTCTCTACATTTGTCAAAGATTTGTCTGAGCTCAGGGATATGGGTTTGTCTAATGTTGGAATGAGCACAAAGATCATCAACATAGACCTCTAAACTCTTCCTCAGTAACTCCTTAAACACATGGCACATCAGCCTCTGGAAGGTCGTTGGTGCATTGGTAAGCCCAAATGGCATTACTCTAAAGGCAAAAATGCCCCATTCTGTGGAAAAAGCCGTTTTATGCTGATCCTCTGGAGCTATGGCTACTTGATTGTAACCCGAAAATCCATCAAGGAAGCTGTACACTTCCTTGCCTGCCACTCTTTCTAAGAGATGTTCTGTGATGGGAAGCGGATAGTTATCTCGAATCGTGGCCGCATTAACCTTTTTCAAGTTAATGCATACGCGCAGCTTTCCATTCTTCTTGGGCACCACTACGATGGGGGATACCCATTCAGTGTGCTCAATTTCATAGATAAATCCAGCTTCAACCAGTCTATCTATCTCTTCTTTGATCTTAGCAGCGTAATTATCATTATATGTATAGGGCTTTTGCTTAGAGGGTTTAGCATCTGAGGTCATGGGGATGGTGTGTGAGCATATGTCCGGGTCAACACCTTTCAAATCCTTGTAACTCCGAGCGAAGACATCTCTGTATTCTCTCAGCAAGGCAATTAACGCCTCCTCTTCTTCTTCTGTTAGGTCATGGCCTATGTACGTGCATCTCTCCTCTCCTTCTTCTAGGGCCACTACTATTTTCTTGGTGGTTTCTTTGTTATCATAGGCTTCTCCTGATTGTGCCTCTCGTTTAGGCATTCTTATCATGACTCTCCTGTCATCTATCTCATACTTCTTAAAATTTTCTGGAACCTCAAACAAAGATTCTTCCTCTTCTCGTGAGACTTCTCTCTTCTTTCGTTTTTTTCCTTCTTCCTTCGGGTCACATGTGTTGCTAATCTTACATCATTTGTAAGCTCTCCATGTCTCTGGGGGTGAGGTGTCCATTGTTCCTCATTGATGGCTACATCCATGGTTGCTAAAATTTCTGCCCAACCGTGAGGTTCAAATTCTTCGTCTGGAAAAACTACAGGTGCATAGGCTGGGTCTTGAATTGATCTATGGTTTTCTTTTGCACCTACCTCTCTGGCTTTTTCTCTCTTCTCTTCGTCTACTGCTACTTTGCACATCCATAAGTGGGTGTCTTCATGCATCCAAGAGGATCCTGACCCAATGGAATGCACCGATTCCGTTTCATCTTTGGCTCTATGGATGGGGTTCCATTGGATGGGAGGTACATCTCTATGAGAGTAATCTTTGAGATTTACTTTGGTTGTAACACCTAAGTGTTGCAAATACAAGGAATTGGTTCCCCAGTCCTGTACCACTTGCAACTGTCGCATAAATGGTCTTCCCAAAATCATCTCATAGGCATGATTTTTGCTGAAGTCACATATAGCAAATGTATGCTCAAACTCGACACCACAGGTGGTGAGAGTTATTCCTTCTAGCAATCCTAAGGGTCTCTCAATATGACCATCGGCCATCTGCAATTTCATTCTCATTGGCCTGAGTGCTGGCTTGCCCCAACGCTTCCATAGGGAAGTGGTGGCAACTGCAACTCTTGCACCTGAGTCCAAAATTGCCTTGGTGGTGTACTCCTGGTAGCTGATGGGAAGATAGGTGTTCCCTTCTTCACCTTCACACATATCTCCTATCTTATCCAAGGGAATTTCTGGCACTGTCCTATGGGATCCTACCTGGGAACGAGGTTTGGCTATTTCTGGTACTTGTTTGGCGACATGTTTCCATAATTCAAGTCTAACCTTGAGTAGCTCTTCTAACTTGAGATTGCACTGCACGTTAGTGTTCTTCACTACCTCTGTGTTCCTAGGTATGACTGAATCTTCGTTTCTTACCATGACTGTAGGTGCTCTCATATAGGTGGACCTTGCTTCCCATGGGCCTGTGAAATGGGGTAGTTCCTGTAAAGAATTAGACTCGAAGTCTAATCTTTCTTGAGATTGGATGCTCTCCTGCTCTCCGTAAATGGATGGGATGTCTTGTGGGAATTGGTCATGTGCATCATCCACAAGTTCAATGGGAGGAGGGACTTCACTTTCCTTAGCCCATTTGTCTTCTTGAATCTCACGTAGGAATTCTGGTGTGAACCGATTCATAGAAGATGATGTGTCTGGCTCCGTAGAGTTAGGCACATGGGCTTCTTGGGCAGGAATGCTTACTCTTTCACTTGCCTTGCCTTTGTGTTGAGAGGCTGGTTCCTTTTGTGATTGTGCCATTAGATTCTCCATTCTTTCTAGGGAGGGGAAATTGTCTGGTTCAATGGAAATTGGCACATAAGCTTTCGGTGGGGGGTGGGTCATATTTTTGCTTGCGTTATCTCTTTCTTGATTTTCTTCTTCCTTGGCAGATCTTGCAATTATGCCCTCTAACTTCTCTAGAAGTCCATCCAAGTGTAATTGCGTCTTGGCTGAGCCCGAGTAATTGAAAAGGCGACTGGCTTCAAACATAGTCTGAGCCAATGCGACCATTTTCGCGCAAAGCTTGGTTCTTTCTATCTCTAGGTCAGCTCTAGGGTAACACTTGTCATGATCTGTGACATTTGGCCCTTCTTGGATTCTGGCCTGATATGCTTTAAGCATCATGTCTATATCTTCACGAGTGGGATCAGCTAATACTGATCCTACTCTAGGGGGTGGTGGAATCATATGAGGTGGGTCGGAAGGTGGCGGTTCGGATGGCGATGGGAATGGTGGTGGTGGGATAGTGTGAGAGGGGGTTTGAGAGGTGAGTTCAGTTATCCTGGCTTTGGTTTCTCTTATGCTTTCCTCGAGTTCACTCATCTTTTTAGCCCATTGTCTTTTCATTCTTTCCCGACTATCTTTCCACGCTCTAGTCCTTTTCTTTGTTATGCTCTCGGTTTCACTAGCCTCTGGGTTCTTATCCTGGTTTACTCCTTGGTTCTGCTGCAATGCCTGAGCTCTAGTCACTACCTGTACTGGTGCGGTGGACGTCACACTTCCTATGGAGTCTACCACCAACCCAATAACGTTGATAGGCGTGATTTTTGGCATATTATTGGGGTTCTTTGGGCAATCTCGTAAGAGATGCTCTTTTCCACAATCTTGGCAAAAGCCTTGGATCGTCACTGACTGGGTTTGTGTAGGTGGAGGTAGGGGGCAATCACGAATGAGGTGATCTCCTTGGCATCTGTAGCACGGTCCTCTTGGGAATGGAGGTCTTACTTGCCTAGGTTGAGGCCTAGGGTTGGGGTTTGCATACATGACGTTTGTGTAATCTGACTCCCAACTAGGTTCATTCGGCTCTTCGCTGTAATAGGACTCACCATGTTCTGGAGACTGCATGTAGTACGCCTGGGGACTATCAACATGTGTAGAATCAAAGCTATGGTCACTCGGGTCACTTTCAGAAAGCAAGGGTGTTATAGGGACTATAGCTCTATTCAGGTTTTCTTCTGCAACAACATACTTTACCGGAATCACATTAGCTGGGGCAGGGGGTTGTTGTGCTAGCACAGGGTGAAGGCCTTTGTTGGTTTTGATAGGGTTGCTGATAAGGTTGTTGTGGCCTGCCATATGGTTGTGGAGGGTACGGGTTCTGGTATCTTCCCTGCTGGGGGTATGGCTGAGGGTAGGGTTGCCTAACAGCCTGCTTATTGTAGGGGCAGTCTTGCGCTGTGTGATTTGTGTATCTCCGTTCTATGGTGCAGTACTGTCTACTAGGATTTACTTGGGGCTGAGCCATAATGGGACAGACATTCGCCATGTGGTCGTCGCCACAAGTATAGCACCTTTTCACAGGGGCAAACCTTGGGATTTGTTTGCTAGTTACACCTAATTTCTGAGCTACTTTCTCTGCAAGTTCCTCGATTGATGTGGATTGCATGGACGAGAGGCTAGAGGCACTATCCGAATCTTTGTATATCTTAGCAAGCTCTAACTCCTCCCCTAGGTTATCCTCGATGTCAATGCACATGCGTACACACTCTTCTATGGTCCTAGGGTCCTTCAAGTACACATAAGATCTCAATTTAGTACTTAGCAATCCATCCAGGAATAATGCCACTTGCTTAGCTGGTGTAGGTAGCTCCGAGGTAGGGCATCTTTCTAAGTATTGCCTAAATCTTCTTCCTGCAAGTCTCACGGTTTCTTGAGGGGTTTGCTTGAAGCTGTGAATCAGCGAGGAGGTATTATGCCTTATGCCACTCTTAGAGAATTCAATAATGAAAGCCTCTAGGAGTTGGTCTATACTCCTGAACTGCCTCTCATTTAGTGGCTGAAACCATGTCAGGGCAGTGTTCTTAAGGGTCAGACCAAAGGCATTGTACTGCGTGAATAGGTCCTCCACTTGTTCAACTCTCAGGACTTGCCTAAACTCAGCCACATGATCGTATGGATCTCCAGTGCCATCGAAGTAGTTCTTCATGGACTTAACTAACTGAGTCGGTCTCAAGGTTCTTGTGTGCTCTCTAGGTCGTGGTAGAGGGAACTCATCCGCATTTCTTTGATTCCTGTGAGCTCTAAGCATCTCAGGTTCTACTCTATTTGTTTCCGTCCTCGTTCTTTCTCTGCCCACTGGGTTGGCAAAGCTTACTTCTGGTCTATCTCTACTTCTGTCTCTTTGCATTCCATGAGCTTGGGATGTTCCAGCACCAGGGGGACCATAGGATACATTCGATCTTGGTTGGGGGAAAACGAATTCACCCTTCCAAGTGTAAGCATGCCTATCATGTTCTGTCACCACAAAGATCCTCTCCGAAGCGTGATCTAAGTAGGTCACTCTACCTGGGCTATCAGGATCCTTAAACTCATAGATCATGATTGTTCCTATATCAGTTGGCTGATCAGATTTATACCTCCAAAAGGCTTCGTCAGTTTCTCGGTTCAGAAGCAGATCTATGCTCTTGTTGTCTTGGGGCACCCACTCAGGTGTGATAATCCTAGTGAGAACAGATTTGCCTCGGGGGGTTCTAGGTTCTACACCCATGTTTCCTTGTTCCAAGTCACCTAAGTCTGCTTCTGAGATTACATTCCCAAATTCATCTGTCTTATCTGGGTGACTGGTGACTACATATATGGTTCCTTCCTTGTCCAGGTATGCTCCGTTTTCAAACTTGACAGCTGGGTGCTCTAGTCCAATGGATTGATCAGGATTCTTAATCTGTACCACAGATCTTCCTAGGCCATCCTCATAGATGCTAGCACCTAATCGGTTGGTCCGAAGGTATTCCAACTGTGTTTTGTAAGGGCCTTCTACCCTGTGCAAGTATGGCACACCTGAACTTCCCGTAGGTCTCTCCATACCTTGAGACATCTCTGAGTCACTAGTCTCAGAACTTGGGTAGCACGAGTGGTGACTCAACTGCTGGGCCCAAGACCTAGCAGTGTGGTTGACACTAGCCTGTGAAGACCTAAGGCTTTGTCTCTCCCTTACTAGGTGCCGTCCCGATCTAAGGTTCATATGCCTATTTGATTAACCCAATTTCTCCCACGTACAACCACGTTTCTGAGTCCTTTTGTATCGGTTGCTTGGTTCTTTTTATGTGGATTATCGTGTTTATACTCTTGTCTGATATCACGTCGTTAGGAACACTTCAGTTTAATTTCGCACTTTAGTTTGGTCGTTTCCCGTTAGGTTCTTTTCCTTTAAAGTTGTCGTTCACACACACACAGGTTATCTCTTAACTTGCACTTGATTTTCTTAGATAGTCTTTGATTTATCTCGTGCCTATCGTTGCCTTGAATTACTTCTAACACTACCCGCACTTAGCCTAAACTAAGAATTGACAGAGGGTGTTGCGGGTTTTCCAACCTTGAGTTCCTTTCCTTGTATTGTTGCCCTGGTGTGCCCAGGACGCGTTCCCTTGCGTACCCTTCGCTGCTCTCAAAGGACCTGTAAAAGGCCCACTGTTAGCTCAAGACTTAAATTCAAAAGACAGAACCAATCACTTTCATGCATGTAACACTTCACCAGATTGCACTATGACTTTTTGGACACAACTCTAGAGATCCCTGAATTTTTGTTCCCCCTGGGTATGGTCAACTTCAAAAGACCCTATCTAATATTCCTGATCTTAATTTAACCCTAACCAGTCGATGTTTTTGTTGTACTCCCCACGAGCTTTCCAACAAAACAAGAATCACGGCAAACAGATTTCGTATGAGAAAGTTATGCCAGTTCAGGGTTTTGGGACTCAAACCGGATTAAACTAGGTTAACAGGCAAACAAGAATTCTCGAGTTTACTTGAGTCATGCCCTTGCAATGCAATACTACACCATAGTGTTTGTCCCACACTTGGCCAAAATTTAGACCACTATTTTTACCTTAAAAATTTGACCTAAATTGCCCTTCTAACGTGTTCGCAAAGTCTGTCGGTCGCGATTGACAGGTCAGTCGCGATCGACGTGTCGATCGCGATTGACAGGTCCATCGTGGCTGTCAGTCGCGATTGACTGGTCAGTCGCGATTGACAGGTGGTCCGAATTTTCAGTCGATC
This sequence comes from Ceratopteris richardii, assembly GCA_020310875.1. Classification (NCBI taxonomy): domain Eukaryota; kingdom Viridiplantae; phylum Streptophyta; class Polypodiopsida; order Polypodiales; family Pteridaceae; genus Ceratopteris; species Ceratopteris richardii. Next base: position 7,753 of record MU264600.1, read on the forward strand.
GTGGTCAAACAATCGTTGACTGTGTCGGTCGCGATTGACAGGGGTTACAAAAAGTCAATCAGTCGTGGTCAAAGGGTCGTTGAATCTGTCGGTCTCGATTGATGGGTCGATCGCGATTGACAGGTCGGTCGCAAGGGTCTGTCCGTCGTGGTCAAACAATCGTTGACTGTGTCGATCGCGATTGACAGAGCCATCGGGGCTGTCAATCGTGGTCAAACAGTCGTTGACTGTGTCGGTCGCGATTGATGAGTCGATCGCGATTGATGAGTCGATCGCGATTGACACGTGTCACGCGTATGGTCCGTCGGTCGTGGTCAATCGGTCGTTGACTCTGTCGATCGCGATTGACAGAGCCGTCGTGGGCTGTCGATCGCGATTGACGTGTCGATCGCGATTGACAGATCTGTCTGTCGTGGTTTGTCGGTTGCGATTGACAGAGCGATCGCGATTGACAGAAATCTGAGGAATTTCAAGAAACTAAACACATTTTTGGGAAGCTCTAGGCCTGTAGATCATGGTTTTGCACTTTGTTTGGTAATTTGAGCGTTTTTTCTGTCGGTCGTGATTGACAGAAGTCGGTGACACACAGACAGTTACTTCGAATTCCGTACCTGCGCAGAGTGTTGGGGACGATGATGTGACCTGTACCTGCAAGACAGCTCAAGAAACATGCAAAAACAGCACACGCAATTTCGCTCTCTCTCTCTCTCACACAAGTGAAATGAGGGAAATGAGGTGGAGATGGTGATATAGTCAAAAACTGAAATTTTTGCGATGATGGAAATGGAGGTGGAAGATGGTGATGATGATGATGGTGATGATGGTGGTGAAGAAAAAACAAGATAATAGATGAAAGTGAAGAAAATACCTACAACTCCAACGTGTCAACTCTACGTCTTACCATCACACGCTCGTCCTCAAAGCTCGATCCCCGGCAACGGCGCCAAAATTTGGTGTAGCTCAGTGATGAGTAGCACCTCCTTTAATGTCAATCCGGGAAGACGTGAGGATGGTATGAAGACCTCGAGCAAGTGGAGTCACAAGTGCGTAAGTGAGAAGCACACAAGCATGCACACACATACACGCACACGCACACACACGGCAAGACAAAGAGTGAGAAGCAATGGAGTTTTTAGATTACTTTCAAAAAACTCTTACAAGTTCGTTTCAATTACAATCCAACCTCAAAAATGAGCTCTATAGCTCCTTGTATAGTTTTTGACTAGCTTTGGCCCTGTTCAGACCTAGTGTCCGGCCTAGTTAAAAATTAGGTTCCAGGGCTTATTAGAGGGCTCAAACGAGATCTAAAAAATATGAAAATTGGCAGGTAGATACTTCTAAAGCTCCTCAAGCTCAAGGACTCCTTGGCTTGCACAAAATGGAGCTACAAAAATACGAAATGATATTTACAATGGTCTTTAGTGATGAAAATCACTATTTGTGTAGGGATTTCCTCTATTGATTTGTCATACATACCTTTGAGCTCCCTACTTGCTCTGTCTTCTCGTGTGCTCAACTCCTTGATGTCTGAAAAATTTAGATGGCCTACTTGCCAGATCTTCTTTGACTGCCATGTCTGCTTGTGTTGTCCCTTCGCTCCGACTCTCTTCGTCTGGTGGCTCCTTCGGTTCCCTGACTACTGCCAACACAATACAATGGTGATACACCTCCCACTCAAGAATAAATCTTGCAAGATGGTCCAACCTTTCACGAACAATGTGTGACCAAGTCCAATTGAATGGAGATAATCAATGATCCAAATCTATCATAGAAGCTTCACGATCCACTAGAGCTCTCTTTTAGCATAAAAGCTATTAAAATTTTAGCAGCATCTCCTCTGTAAATTGGACTCTGAACCAAATAAACCATGTGGAAATCACCATTCACATATGCCAAGAATCACACTAGCAAATACATATCAATCAATGACCAAATTCTAATAACAGTGACAAAAAAAATGTGTAATTGAGGCTCCAATATGGATGATGTACCTACAAGGAAAACAAAGCAAGATATAAACCACAATGCCACTATACATCCATGATCGAGCTTATGATGACATAAACCTCAAAATAGACTATACCACAATGTCATCTTACATGCCAAACACATGACAAGATCATGCTCTAATTGCATATGGAGGAGCTACCACAATGATCATACATGGATAATGCCTTCAAGCTCTAAAAATAAGAGTTTGCACACCAAAAACTCTCTCTCAAAGAAGTTCCAAACCAAAATGAAACTCCAAAAGTAACTCTGGTTGTTTTGGTGAAAATATGCTGCTCTATGTTTTGTTGTTTCAAAGGTGATAACCTCTAAATTTGAACTTTTGCTCCTCAACAAACTTCAATAACTTTTTCTTGCTACGTAACGAGATAAAGAACACCTCAATCTGAGGTGTGTAGCTCAAGATATGCACAAAACAAGCACTTGCTCTCAATTTCACTTTCACCTGCAACACTACTACTCTGTATTTTGTAGTTTAGGAGACCCTGCACTCAAAATTTGGATTTGTGTTCCTCTATAACTTTGTAGAGGCATAACAAGTTGAATCATATCATTCCGATTTGCAAAACTCGACTTATAGCCAAAACACTCATCTGTTGTCCAAGTGATTGTAGATTTATCTTCTACATTAGTCTGCGTTTTTTGAATTTTTGGAACTTCAGAAGTCCAAACCAGGTTCTGCGGCCTTTTGTGAAGTTGTAGTCCTCAAATGTGAGCTACACAAAAAACTTTAAAATGCATCAATCTGAGCTTCCTAACTCGCATTATGACCCAAATACTGAACTACTGTTGAGAGATACCCACCTGCACTTTCACCTCTTTTGACCTAAGCTTCCATTGAAGCTTCTTGCACACCAGCTTTCGCCATGCTCTGATACCAATGAAGGGCTTTGGTGTGTAGAACAAGAGGAGCAAGAAATAGATGGAGGGAGAGAGAAAAGAGGAGAGACGTGCACAGATGGGTAGGAGCATCAAACCCACATAATAATCTCTCTTGAGGCAATACTCTATATATGATGTATATACATGAATATAGGGGTAAGGTCACATGATCCTTACATCCCCAACAAATATGAGTTCAGTAGATTTAGCTGCTAATCCTATCTTCCATGCTAGGCCTAAGCATATAGAAGTTCATTTGAGGGGATCTGTTGGTACATTTGGCAAGCCTTGATGCTTGACCGAATATCAAAGGTTTACTTCATAACTTGTTGTGTGACTATCCATAAGTCACATATGAACACCTCTTGTAAAATTCATGAGTTTAACACTCAAGATAAATATAAAAGGAAAGGGTTGAAAGAATCTCATGATTTTATGAGATGCATTTCATACCAACCAAGTAGTTAGAATCAAATTAAGTAGGATCCTAAAAGGTAGGATCACCTTTTAGGTGGTGGATTCAAAATTCAAAATACATCACATCTATAAAAAGAACATGACTTTACTCACAGGCAAAACAACACAAAGAAGTGCACATTGAGCTTCAAGCTTGTGGCTACACTAAGCCCGTACATGTACGAGTAATCCTACATCATCTCTTTTGTATCATACATTCATAATCTTATACATTTGATTCAGTTAGTGCAAGCTATTTGATGTCTATTGTTGTTTGTTGCTAAGTGTTCATTTTCAGTGAATTTTTTTTGAGGAGTTCTCGACAAATACTTATCCAAACTTTGGATATGTAGCTTAAATTTTCTAGTTCTCAGCAATCAATTTTCATATCATTTAATTCAGTACATTGTGAGATAATCTCACTTCAAGTAACCTATCTCTGCTCACTTTCATCTTCCTAAAAAGTCAGGATTACACCCCTAATTTCTTCATATGATTTCTCATCGTGCACTCATCCTAAACTAGTGAAATAAATTCCTATAGCAAGCTTAGGACTCCAGTTAGCTATCTCTAAAAGTTGTGTGGTCCATTAAAATCAGGGAGTGAGCTCTGAATGATTTACAGAGCAGAACCAAAGCCCAAAATAGCAATGTTTTTGGAAGTCTTCAATCTTGAAAGTTATCTGTCTTGACATAACTATTTGAGGGTGATGCTCCAAAGTACACTATGGATCCAAATGCATATTTGGGAAGCTAAAGCTATCTATTAAGGTACTCTGAAGTTACATTGGCAGGTGTAGAGCAGGATTTGTGTAGCACCACCTCATCTTTGGAGTGTATCCAACCATCTCCTCACGACACCTAATTCAGATGCTTATGATATGGAGGCCCAATTGGCATAGCTAAAATAGTGATATATGTAGGGATGTTTTGTTCCATCCTTATCATTATTTCCATACTTCACATTTGATTCGATTCTTTGCGTGCAAAACAAGTTGAAGCTTTGAATGATTTGGGTAGTGATGAGAGCAAATGTGGACTTTCCTCTTTTGAGATTGAGTTGGGGTAGGATCATCCTTCTAAATAAAGGAGGCAAACTAGAGAGATAAAGACCATGATGGTGAGATTGATCTTGGGGCACAGGGGAATACCCCAAGGTATATATCTCTACTCATTGTTTAGGACAAAAATGCTTTTAAGGGGAAGGGAATATTGTATAACAACATGGATCTAAGAGGTATAACCCTTGGGTTTCTAGGTGTGGAATCCTTGGTATTTTTTGGTTATTTAACCTTATTTGAAGGTTCCTTGAAACTTAGGGTTGAGTTCTCTAAGGTTGAGTACCTTAGGCTTAATTAGAAGCTTCTCCTAGCCACTTAACTTGTACATGAGAGATTGGAGCATCTTACTTTAGAACACATGATTTCATGTGATTTCCTAATCTTGGAAACCATGTGATCACCATGGGAAACCATGTGATAGAAGGTACACATGTCCCCTTGACGATGAGTTACCCCATTGGCCTTAGAGCTATATATTGGAGGGGCTGGTTGGGTGAATATGTGCATCTCTCTCCCTAGTGTGGTTTTGCTAGTTAGTCTTCTTAGTTAATTTGATTGTGGAAGCTATGATCCTTCCGCAACATCATGCCTAATTCTTGTGCTCTTACCAGTTCATCTATGATACTGATAGAGGACATGTGAGTATCAAAAGGGTTTTCTCTAAAGAGGACATTCTAAAATTTAGTCCTTGAGCAACTTCCTCTACGGAGGAGTATGAATCTCATTTGTGTGTTTCCTCTTAAGATCTTCATCTTCATCAAAGTGTGACTCATGTTGCCGCTTCTTGATCTAAAAAAATTATTAATTGTATGGTGCTCGATCGTAGTATTTTTCTTTAGGATTTAGGAAGAACACATATGGGGAAAACTCAAGAAAATCCATTCTTGGTATACAAGCGACTCTTCCCAATGAGGTCATTCTTGTCAAATATGATATTGTTCAATTGAAGTAGTGAGATCTCTCTTCTCCCTTGCACAGTCCTATCTTGGCTTTTGCTTGCATTTTGAGTGTCTGCTTTGCTTGATTTTGGTTGTATGACACTAGTTATAAGTGTCTTGATGTATCATATAAGTGTCTTGAAGCAATTTTTCATGATTTTTCACTTGTTTAGGTTATTAGACCAAGTGAAGGAAGGTTTTTGATAGACTTGTAAGCTTTTTTTAAGGGATCTTAGGCTCCTTGTGCATTTTGGTCTAATGCATGTTGTAAATTTTGTTGAAAATTGTTCATCTATGAAAGTCATGAAGTATAGGTAATTCCCAAACAAAGGTTTCTGCATAGGACCAGAAACATCACTGTGAATAAGTTGCAATTAACGTGCAGGTCTAATTGAACCAACTTTGGGGAAGAAGGATGCTGCATTTTACCCAAAGTATATTCCTCACAAACATTCTTAGAAGGTTCCTCAATTGTGATTAGAAAGGACACCCATTTCAGATTTCTACAAGCAAGAAAACTAGCAAAAATCACATGAACAAAGTGTGCATGCTAAAATCTTGCATATGAAATAGCCTAAGAAGCATGAACTATGCATGTTGAATCATTCTCAAATTTTTCATAGTATATGAGCTTATATAGCCCATGAAATAAAATGCTAGAAGCAATTATAACATCGCCATTTGAGAGATCGTGAACCATACATCTCTTATCAACAAATTTAACAACCAAGCCAATCTTTGCTAGTGCAAAAATTGATAACAAATTTTTCTGGATATTTGGCACATATAAGGCATCTAACAATGTGAAAAAGCTACCATCAAAGGTAGTAAGAATGATCTTTCCAAATCCCATGACAAGATAAGAGGAGTTGTTATCACATGTGATAGTATTCTCTCTAGGCATGCAGTAAAGAAACTACACTACGAGGTAATATGTTTTGTTGCACCACTATCAAAGTACCAAACATCTAAGTCTATTACAGGCATACACATCATGAGAAGAGTGTGATAGCATTAATGAGTAGTAAGCACCCATTCTGTATTTTGATTAAGGTTACGAGAAGTTGTTTTAGGTGTAGAGGCCTCTGCAACAACCATTATAGCCTCTTTCTTCTTTGCCTCTTTTACAATAATTTTAGGAAAAATCTTAAGAACATGGTAATTTGCCTTAAAATACTTGGAAAATTGTTTCCACTTTTCTATGTTCTTCTCATATTTGTATTCCATCTTTCTTTTCTTTTTTAAGTTTGACCAAAGCCTAATCTCCCTTACTTGAATAGATTGAAAAACAATTGTATAAGTGAATGGGCATCATACCCATGGGATCCCTCATATCCTAGAAAGCAAGGGTTAGACTACCTGACACTCTCAAAAATTACTACCCAAAGGCAATTGGTTTAACAACTAAAATTTACACTAGCCAAGGGCCCACATATATCCTATCAAAGGGAGGCATTGAACCTTCACCCCTGCCTCAAGAGGAGAAAGGCCCAACCACAAAGCCTAATGTGTCCATAATATTTTTCTTCCTTTTGTGGATGTTCTGCATTAACAGACATCTACTTACTAGATGAGCTCGGCTGACCTTTGCCATTTTGACTAGCATAATTGACATGTTTGACCTAGGATGACCTTTATGCAGCAAAACTGAGACTAATTCCTCAAATCGTAAGGAATTTGGATTGACTTTCTTCATCAATCAATAGGTAGAAGCAAAACTTTGATAAGAATTTGGAAGATTGTTAAGAATAGTTTACACAAGTGAACTATCTCACAAGGTTTCATCGATAGAAATAAATCCCTCTTTAAAATCCTTAATCATTTAAAAAAAAGTGTCCATTGAATCTCCTTCATTCATATTCCTACTCTTAAGCTGTTGTTGGAGGTAAGCAACATTAGCCTCATTTCTTGCCTAGTATATTGTTTTCTTTCAAAGTTTTACTATAAACCAATAGATCATCCACAAAATCTACTGCAAAGTGATTGATAAAGTATGGAAAATATCACTCATGAGCATAATAAAAGTAGCTAGAGCATTTGTTAAAATAAAAGGCATTACAAGATACTCACAATGACCAAATCTAGTAAGAAAAGCTATCTCATGTACATCATCATCCTTAAATCTTATATGATGATAATCACTTTTTAAGCCTATATTACTATATACAATAGCACCTCCTAGTGCACTCAAAATATCATCAATGCAAGGCATCATTTTTTTCTGTTACTTTATTTAAGGATATGTATTCTATACACATTTTGAAGAATCCAGTTTTTGCAAACCAACAGCACTAGGGCCACAAAAGGTGATTAACTCGATCTAAGTATTCTTTTCTCAAGATACTTTTGTTTACCTTGGGCACAGTTAACATGAGATCCTTGACATCATCTGTCACTCTAGCACAATGGTAAGTACCAATGTGAGGAGATCAACCTCATAAGTGTCAATCTGCGGAGACGTGAGGACTGGTATGAAGACCGTGAGCAAGTGAAGGCTCAAGTGCGTGAGTGAAAGCACACAAGCATGCACACATACACAAACACGTGCACAAGGTAAGAGCAAAGAGTGGAACAATGGAAGGACTTCGATTACAAAAGAACTCTATTACAAAAGCTCAAATCTACAACAAGCTCTCTATAAATGAGCTTTCCAGTCCTTTTTATAGTTTTTTGAGCGGTTTTGGCCCTGTCCATACCTAGTGTTCGGCCTAGTTAAAAATTAGGTTCCAGTGCTTATTTGGGGGGTCAAACGGAGTCTAAAAATTATGAAAATTGGTAGGGTGATACTTCTAATACTTATCAAGCTCAAGGGCTCCTCTGGTTCAACAAAATGGAGTTATAAAAATGGAAAATGGTATTTACAATGGTTTTAGTGATAAAAGTCACTAATTTTATAGGGATTTATTCTGAAAATTTGACATGTGCTTCTTAGAGCTCCCTACATGCTCCTTCTTCTTGTGTGTCCACTTCTTTGATGCGCTTCCATGCTTTGTCCTTAACCTTGAGTGTCAACACTCCCTCTCCTCTAGAGTCTGTCGTTCCTTACAGAACCTTGGTGGAGTAATTGTTCCATATAGTACTTGGAGAGGTAGTGTCCTTCATGTATCAACACGAGTGGTCCATCTCCCAGATGTAGCTTGGTCGGTTGCCTGGTTCTCCAGTTTGGCATTGCTAGCCTATGCAAGTTCTAGTCCCTTTGTATGCACTTCTTCCTATGGTAGCAGGGTGCCGTAGTTGTGAGCTTCCAAAAAGTGTTCGTTGCTCAAAAGAGGTTGTCAATGTGTATTTTGAGTAGCTGTCGATTGTGAATTACTCCATAGGTGCTTATGTTGTAGCCTAAATGTCCTTTGGATCTTCTAAACATGGCTTTCACAATTTATGCTAAGTACTTGTAACCCATAATGAAGGATGGGTAAGTGTGTTAGTGCATGGGTTGAAAAAGATATGTGCCTTGTGCACGGCCTTGTAGTGTGGGCTGATGTATGCATACTTGGGGAATGCAATGTAAACGGTATGGCGTAAAAATGGGGTCTTGAGCTAAGTGCTCAAGGGTATGCTGACGAAGAGGTTTCCTAAGCTATCATTGCAATAGTGTTGTCAAATTGTGCTTACCATGGTGATTGACCATGGGCTTGCGCTTTGTTGTTGATGGATGTCTTTGTTGATGATTCATTGATGACATTCTTTGAGCGCATGGTCTTGTTTCTTCTTCTCTTTTTCTATTTTTTTTTAAGGAACAATGTCACAAACAGGAAGATAGTGGTTAGTAGCAATAAAATATTTGACATATGTCAAGTGTGTCGCATGTGCCCGGGATTTCTCAATTATATGTATGCACGGCCGTGTAATGTGGCCCTATATTAATGCACACTTTGGAAATGCATGACAAAGGCACATGGTTGTTGCTCATCAAGGCTTCAAGGTTGCTGGTGGACGTTGATGCAGTCTTTGTTGGAGGTCGCCAGTGGATCCTGAAGTGATGTGCATAGTCAATGGTGAAATGACAATTGACCATTTCTCCCTTTAGGGATCCATTTGAGAACAGTGTTCAGCTGTGTAGAGATCAACTTTGGCTTCTTCATCTTTGGATGGTTGCCTTTTTTTATCCCTCCTAGTTGGTGCTTCATTTTTGTGGGTGCTACTGGTGCTCTTGGCTTCCAAACCCATATCCTTGTTACTTGTCTTCTTACTATTGTCAAAGAGTTGAGTGTATCTTCTTTTGGCCTTTTTGCTCGGTTCTTAAACTTTTCTCTCCTTGGCTTCCTTTTTGAGACCTTTCACATGGTGGGAAGTCGAGGCCTTTGTGCATGTAAGAGTTCCTTGGGAATCCACATGTATAATTGTCCTTGGTGAGCTGCAACTAATTTCTTAGGCACCCAAATTTGTATGTTATTATGGTCAGCCTTCATCGATTGCTTTGGTACCCAAATTTTTCGGAGACCTTGCGATTGAGCTTGTCCTCATTTTTGGGTGCTTCTTTTAGCATGGTTCGCTTGCTTCAATGGGAATGGTTGTGGCAAAGCTGGTGGTTTCTCTCCTTTTTGTACCCAACTCTGCTTCATGCCCTGAGATTCTTTCTTCTTGCACTTGGTTTTTCTATTTGATGTAGCCATGTGCGTGTACAGTTTTACATGCCTCTTTGGTTGATTTCTTGTGGCTGCAGTAGTCTTTGAAAAAAAGAGGGGTTCTCTCTCCTTTGAGACCATTTTGTCATGATTGAGTCCTTCTAGATCATAGATTCCTTGACACATACTACATCTTCTTTGCTCATATTGGGCTTGGAGGAACTAAGAGAATGCGTGCTACTTGGATTTTTGCTCATGCAATTCTCTAATTCTAATGTGATGCATTGTTCATGTACCCAAACTTGAAGAAGTCATCTTTTAAGGTTTAAGTTGACGGCATGGTCATAGATCTAGTCTTGACCCAAGATAAGTGGTTTTGTAAGGTCCTCATCTTCACACACTAGCATTTTGAATATCATTGGAACATCTTGAAGATAGATGGGAAGCTCTACCTCACCCAAACAAGGGGCTTCCACACCTCCCAATACTATGAGATAGGCTTCAATGGAATTGACGTTCAATTGTAGATCTTGGCAGTATGAAAGTCTAACTGCACTAGTTGTTGCACCTGATTCAATCAATGCTCTCACAGTCCTTGCATTCTTCCCTTGTCCTACCGCTATGGTCACAAAGGGACGTCGATCAATTATTTGAGAAGCAGTTGCACTTGATGTTTGACTCATGGCCATGTGGAATCTTGGGGCCTCAAGATTGATATCTAGGCCTATGTGAACTTATTTCTCCTAATGCATTCTCTAGCCTTTGCCTATGCTTCTTGTCTAACACTTATCTCTTCTTCTTTTCGCTTCTTAGCAGTGTTGAGTCTCTTTAGCATATCCTCTATAAGAGGTTCTTAGTATAGCTTGACTCGACAACCACTAATATAGCTTGGCAAGAAGTCACCTTCTAGTGTGGCCAATTGAACATCACCACTAGTGGAAATTCTATTAATGATCATGGGTCCATATCCTCTTTTTTCGAATTCACGGGCATGTTGCTTTAGGGTATAAACCAACAATAGGTCTCCCTCTTTCAATCCTTTATCTTTGATATGTGCATCAAAGTATGCCTTTTGTCTTTTCTTTGCAGCATAGGTGCCTGCAGCCGCTCGTAGCCTTGTGTCACCCAATGATTCTAGATCAAAGATCCTAGAGAATAACTCGTGTCCATTGTAGTAATGATCTTGTGCTACTTTTAAAGTTGGGATCAGGAACTCCAAAGGTAGCACAACATTTTGTCCGAAGACCATTTGAAATGGGGTGGCATTGAGTACCATTTTGTAGGCAACTCGGTAAGCCCAAACAACATGATGAAGTTGTTTATCCCAATCAAAGCGCTTATTGTTTACCAATTTTGTCAATACATTACATAGGATCTTGTTTGTGCTCTCGGCTTGTCCATGGGTTCTCGATGATAAGGGACAGACTTCTTATGTATCACCATGAACTCCTGGAGGAGATTTTCAATGACTTCATTCAAGAAGTGCATACCTCGATCACTCACTAACTGTATTGGTAGTCCATATCGGGTGAACACATTCTCGAATAAAAACTTAGCCGTTGTTTGTGCATCATTCTTTGTAGTGGCTTTGACTTCTACCCACTTTGTAAGGTAGTCGGTGGCTACAATAATGTACTCTGCATGGGAGTTTCTAGCTGGGGGGTTGATAGGACCTACAAAGTCTATACCCCATTTTGAAAATGCACGTCCTCCCATCATTGGTCTCAAAGGCATCTCATCTTTTCTAATTCGATACTAGGCACATTGACATGTGTCACATTCTTCACATAGGTATGTGCATCCATATGAAGAGTGGGCCACCAAAGTCTTGAAAATAGAATGGTCTTGATTACTCTATCAGGACCAAAGTGTCCACTTGCAACACCACTCTGGGTAGTTTCTAAGATTTTCAAATAGTTAGATTCATGAATGCACAATATCAAGTAACCATCTTTGCCTCCTCGATATAGGTTGTCTCCTACTAAGGTATAGTCTAGAGCCTCTTCTTCCATGCTTCATTTTCTTGCTAGACTTGGCTCGCTGAGTAGTGTTCCCATTCTCATAAATTCTACCAATGGTGCGCTCCAATCTAGAATTAATGACACATGATAAAGGGCAGCATGCTCCACTTGAGGTTTTTCCTGGCACCCTGGACAATTCTTAATCCACTCATGTATTTCTTTATCCATACTAGGCCAATACACTCCTAAACGTTTTAGATTTTGCAATGTTCACTTTTTAGAATAGTGGTACCCTAGAAATCCTTCATGGGCTTGTTGCAACCAACTACTATGTTCATCGTCCTTGACACAACAAGCAAGAACACATTCCGTATCTTGTTTATACATGCTTCCTGCCAATATTTGATAGTTTTGTGATCGTAAAATTTCATCCTTGTTCATCTTCACATTCTTATTTGCAGGTCCAAAGGTGAGGACTGGTACCAACTTATTTGCCCATTTAGGAACAACTTCTAGATTGAACAGATAAGCATCAGGCAATTCATCAGACACTCCTTGTGGTGGCTCTCTTGAAGTGATGCAAGAAAGTTGATCCGCTCTGAGGTGGTTCTTACCTTTCTAACAACCACTTCAAAGTCATATTCCATTAGTAAGAGGAACCATCTTACTAAGCGTCCGGTATTGCAAGGTTTATACAAATATAGTAAAGCTTGATGATCATTGAAAAACTTAAACTTCTTGGCCAATAGATAGTGTCCTGAACTTCTTTATGGCATATGCCATGCCTAAAACTTCTCTTTGAGTTGTTGTATAATTTCGTTCTACTACCGCATATAGTTGTCTGCTCGCATATGCTATAAGCAAATCTAGGTTGCCTTCACCTGTGGGTTGTGCTAGCACACAACCTATTGCATGATTGGATGCATCTACATGGACATGGAATGGTTTAGCCCAATCAGGAGTGGTCAATATTGGTGTTGTGCACAAGCGTCTCTTTAGCTCATTGAAGGACTTCTCGCATTCGTCGTTCCACTCAAAATTTGTCAGCAAAGCATAAAGAGGTTTAGCTATGATCGCATACATGTGGATAAACCTTCCATAATATCCACACTGGCCCACAAAGGCTTGGACCTCTTTAACATTCCTTGGCCTCGGTAACTCAGTTATGGCTCTTACTTTGTCTTCATCTGTTGTTATTCCATTCTTAGAAACAATATGACCTAATATTTCACCTTGACGTACCATGAACACACACTTTTCTAGGTTCATACACACTCGATATTCTCTACACTTGTTGAAGATCTATCTGAGCTCAGGGATGTGGTATTTTATTTGCTGGGAATGAGCACATAAATCATCCACATATACTTCTAAGCTCTTTTGCAAGAACTCTTTGAAGACATGACACATGAGCCTTTGAAATGTTGCAGGTGCATTGGTGAGCCCAAATGGCATCACACAAAATGCAAAGACTCCCCACTCTGTGGCAAAGGCCGTTTTATGTTGATCTTCTGGAGCAATGACTACTTGGTGGTAACCTGAAAATCCATCAAGGAAGCTATAAACTTCCTTGCCTCCAACACGGTCCAATAAATGTTCAGTGATTGGAAGCGGATAGCTATCCCTTATTGTGGTAGCATTAAATTTTTTAAGGTAAATACATACACGCAACTTTCCATTCTTTTGGGCACCACAACGATGGGAGACACCCATTCCGTATGTTCAATCTCATAGATAAATCCAGCTTCAGTCAATCTATCAATTTCTTCTTTTATTTTGGCTGCATAAGTGTCATTATATGTGTAGGGCTTATGTTTGGTGGGCTTGGCATCTGATATCATGGGGGGTTGTATGAGAACAAATTTTTGGATCTACTCCCTTCAAGTCTCTATAGTGCCATGCAAACACGTCCCTATATTACCTTAATAAAACTACCAACTCTGCTTCCTCTTCTTTACTTAGGTCATCTCCTATGTACGTACATCTCTCTTCGTTCTCTTCAGTGGTGACCATGATTTTTTTTTGGTCTTTTCTTTGTTATCATATGCTTCTCCTGTTGTGGCCTCTCTCTTAGGCATTCATACCAAAATTTTTTGGTCCTCAACTTCGTATTTCTTGAAATTCTCCGCTACTTCAAACAATGGTTCTTCCTCTTCCTGTTTCACTAATGTTCTTTTCTTTTTCTTTTGATCACCCTCACTTCCATCCTTTGAATTTACCGGTTTGATGCTTGTGAGAGGTTCTTCTTCTTTTTGTGTAAATACTCCTATGTCTTCTAGATCACAATGGACTCTAGATCGTCATCATTCACTTCTTCTTCTATGAGGTCACTAGAGTCACATCCCTCTAGCATGGGTTGACACATGAACACTGAAATATCATAACCCTCCTCATCACAATGAGGTGTCCATTGTTCTTCATTGACAACAATGTCCATGGTGGCTAAGATTTCTGCCCAACCATGAGGCTCAAATTCCTCATCTCGAAAGATCATCGGTGTATAGGCTGGGTCTTTAAGTGGTCTATTGCCTTGAGAAGTTCCTTCTTCTCTTGCTTTTAGGCGTTTTTCCTCTACCTTTGCGACCTTGTGCATCCACAAATGAGTATCTTCATGCATCCAAGATGTATCATATGAACTTTTAGAATGCACAAAGATTGAATCTTCTTGCTCCTTGTGGATAGAAATCCAAGGCTATAGGGGTGGTACATCTCTGAAGGTGTAATCCTTCAAATTGACCTTGGTTGTGACCCCTAAGTGCTGCACACATAAAACTTGTCAGGTACGGTGAGAAGTTTTTTTGCATGCATTTCCCTGGCTATTTTGGTTATGGGAGTTAATTCCTAGCATGGTGGTTTGCACATGAGGTCTGCTCGGCATACTATGTTGGCTCGTTTATCTTGACATCACATTTTCTGTTCTTTGCTGGATCTAGAAGGGGTTTTGTGAGGTAGTTGCCTGATCTCGAGGAGGGAATATAGGCAAATCCAAGTACTTAAATCTAGACCCCTCCACTTCATCTATAGGCCAATATCTCCTTTGATTTTGGTCTAGTTATGTAACTCTAGATGGATTTTTTGGATCCCTTAACTCGTATATAGTTTTTGGGTTGATGCTTTCTCCTTGTGTCAATGAATCAGTTTGTAGGAGTAGGTTTGATCCATGCACCAAGTATACATCCATCAGATAGTCATCTTGGAGTAAGTTGTCTGCTTGCAATACTTGAGTCATTACTGACTTTCCCCTAGGGGTAGTCACGATATCTCCATTGTTGATTCTCTCGAAATTTCCTTGTCCCTCTAATTCTCCTCTATCGATAATCTGATCAGGGTTTTTGGTTACTACATAGATCTCCCCCATCTTGTCCATGTAGACTCCATCTTCGTACTCGACAGTTGGCCTTGGGACTATTTCTAATTCTTTAGTGTTTATCATTCTTGCTACTGACCTATGCAAACCATCGAGGTAGATGGGTATTCCTTGCAAGTTAGTGGATATGTATTGAAGAGACATCGAATATTCCCCTTCCATTATAGACATAAAACCTTCCCTAGGTACTCACCTATACATGTCTTTAGATGCCAAGAGTCTCTCCAAGTTAAAAGACATTTTTGACTCACTCCTCTATGAACTTAGCACATAGTGCTAACAACTGAGTTGTCAGCCCATGACTTGGTTGTATGGTTGACACTAGCCTTAGATGATTTGATACTTTATCTATCTCTTCTTGGGTGTCTACTTGATCTCAGATTCATTAGCCTTGTCTACCAGTCCAATATTGTCCTTTGTATTGCTCAAAATCTTGTGGAACCCCTTGCTTCCTAATCCAACTTGAGGGTCAACTTCAAAATACTATATCTAATAATCCACGTACCCAAAATCACAACAAATGGATTTTGTATAGAAAGTTATGTCAGCTCAAGGTTAAGGGGGTTAAAACAGGGAAATAGGATCTCTCTGGGAGTGCCTCATAACAGGCGATACGATACCTCTTTTTCCATGATACCCGATACTACATGGATGATACCACCTTAGACAATACCATACCACCAAGGAGATACCAACTTCCACGATATGATACTGCTATATCAAACGATACGATACTACTGGATGATACCATACAAGTGGATCTAAGACACGATACGATACCAA
>MU264601.1:0-23759 GCA_020310875.1 Ceratopteris richardii
GTCCAAAATAGACAAACACAGAGTCACCTCATTGAACCGATGTTATACCTGCGGAGGGGACCACATGGCTAACGTATGCCCAATGCAAAACCAAAAACATTAGAGAAAGGAATGCTCCATATTGCACTATTGAGAGAAAATACACAAACCACACGGCTCAAGATTGTCCCTACAATAGACAGGCTGTTAGACAAACCTTTCAGCAACCTTATCAACAAGGGAGGTATCAGAAACAATACCAACAGCCATATTATCAACCACAACAGCAATATCAGGCACAATATAGGCCACAACCAGTCTTGGGAAACCAACCACCAGCTCCTGCCACTGTGATCCCAGTTAAGTATACGATGGCGGAGGAGAACCCTAATAGAGCATTGGTGCCACTAACCCCATTGGTCTCAGAAAATGACTCTCACGCTCAAGGTTTAGACTACTCCCATGAAGGTAGTCCGCATGCTTATTACACAGAGTCACCTGAACATAGTGAGATTTACCCATATCAATATGAGGCACCACCTATGGAACAAAATTGGGAGCCAGAATACTCCAATGTCATGTACGCAAATGCTAACCCTAGGCCCCAATTGAGACAAGTAAGACCACAAGCCCCTAGAGGACCATGTTTCAGATGCCAGGGTGACCATTTCCTTCATGATTGTCCCACCCACCATCTCCGAGTCAAGGACAGGCTATCACAATACAAGCTTTTTGTCCTGATTGTGGCAAAGACCATCTCCCCAGAGATTGTCCAAGAAACCCCTCTAGTGCGCCCAAGATTACACCCATTAATGTGGTAGGCTTAGTGGCGGAATCAAGTGCCAGTAGCATAATGTGGCACCTGTTACAGGCAGTTACTAGGGCACAAGCATTAGAACAAGATAAACCAGAAGAGCAATCGGAGTCGAGTGAATCCGGAGAACCTAGCAATCGAAAAACAAGAACATGGAAGGATACCAGAGAGAAGGCCAATCGCAAGTGGAATAAAAAGTTATCGGAACTAGAAGAAAGCTTGAAAGACGCAAAAACAAAAATAGAAGACATTGCATCTCAAAACCCCTCGCATGCCGAAACTCCATCTACTCCACCTCATCCCACCACACCACCCATTGTAAATAGACTGCAGCCAGGGTCTGCAGATCCAACCCCAGAAGGCTTAGACATGATGTTCAAGGCCTACTAGGCTCGACTTCAAGAAGGGCCAACAGCTGCAAACCTAGACAAGAGTTACCCTAGAGCGGATTTAGAGATTGAACGGATGAAAATGTGCATGAAAATGGTAGAACAAGCTCAAGCCATACTTGAGACTAGTCAAAAGTTCAATCAGACAAACTCTATCAAATCGGATTTGCATTTCCAAGGCTTACTAGAAAGATTAGAGCAATTGGTAAACAAACCACAAGTTTCTTTACCTCCACAGGCTCAACCAGTTATTGAAAGAGAAAGCTCACCACCAATGGGAGCTTATGTTCCTAATTCCACGGATGCTGGAATACCTCCTTCAATTCAACAATACTCTCAAGAGTTCTTGCGGGAAATACAAGAAGAGAAATGGGCCAAGGAGAAGGGTAATTCCCCTCCTATTCCTGAGATTGATAATCTTCATGATCAATTTCCCCAAGACATTCCATCCATTTACGGAGATCAAGTCGAGCAACAAGAAGACGAAAGGATAGATTTTGAATCTAACACCTTAGAAGAACTGCCTCAATTTCCAGGCCATGGGAATCTGAATCTCTTCAGATCAGAGCTCCCACAATACTGGTCAGACATGAAGACTCATTGGTCCCAAGGAACACTGATGTCGTGAAGAACACTAAGGTTCAATGTCATCTCACTGTAGAAGAGCTGCTCAAAGCAAAACCTGAGCTATGGAATCATGTGAAGGATCAGGTTCCAGAACTTGATTCCAATAAGCAAAACAGGCTCTAAGCAAAAGTTCCAGAGATACCTCTAGACAAAATAGGGGGACATATGTGAGGGTGAAGAAGGTAATACTTATCTTCCAATCACCTACCAAGGTTACACAACCAAAGCAATCATAGATCAGGTGCTAGTGGTGCTATTGCGACCACCTCCTTGTGGAAGCAATGGGGCAAACCCACATTAAGACCAACTAGAATGAAGCTTCAAATGGCCGACTGTCATTTTGAAAGACCTCTAGGATTGCTCGAAGGGATAACTCTAACCACTTGTGGTCTCGAGTTTGAACATACATTTGCTATATGTGACTTTGAGAAAAATAACGTCTATGAGATGATCCTAGGAAGACCCTTCCTACGACAATTGCAAATAGTACATGATTGGGAACCAACTCCTTGTACTTACAACACTTAGGGGTCACCACCAAGGTCAATTTGAAGGATTACACCTTCAAAGATGTACCACCCCTACAGTGGAATTCTATCCACAAAGCGAAAGAAGATTCTATCTCTGTGCATTCGGAAAGTTCACCTGATCCATCATAGCTGCATGAAGATACTCATTTGTGGATGTGCAAGGTCTCAGAGGAAGAGGAAAAACGTTTAAAGGCAAGAGAAGAAGGAACTTCGCAAGGAGATAGACCAATTAAAGACCCAGCCTATACACCGATGATCTTTCCAGATGAGGAATTTGAGCCTCATGGCTGGCCAGAAATCTTAGCCACCATGGACATTGCTGTCAATGAAGAACAATGGACACCTCATTGTGATGAGGAGGGTTATGATATCTCAGTGTTCATGTGTCAGCCCTTGCTAGAAGAATGTGACCCTAGTGATGTCATAGAAGAAGAAGAGAATGACGATGATATAGAGTCCATTGTGATGGATAGTTGCTTTAACTCAGAGCAGCACTATCTAGAAGATATAGGAGTGTTCACCCAAAAAGAAGAAGAACCTCTCACAAGTATTAAAACGGTAAATTCAAAGGATGGAAGTGAGAGGAGTCAAAAGAAAAAGAAAAGAAAAGCAGTGAAACAAGAAGAGGAGGAATCATTGTTTGAAGTACCAAAAAACTTCAAGAAATATGAAGTTGACGATCGCAAAATTTTGGTACGAATGCCTAAGCGAGAGGCCATCATAGGGGAATCATATGATAATAAAGAAAAGACCAAGAAAATTGTAGTGACCATTGAAGAGAACGAAGAGAGATGCACATACATAGGAGATGACCTAAGTGCAAGAGAAGAAATGGAGCTCGTAGCTTTATTAAGGGAATATAGGGATGTGTTTGCATGGCACTATAGAGACTTGAAAGGGGTAGATCCAAGAATTTGCTCTCATACTATCCCATGACTGCTGATGCCAAGCCCACCAAACAGAAGCCCTACACATATAATGATACATATGCAGCCAAAATAAAAGAAGAAATTGATAGGCTGATTGAAGATGGATTCATCTATGAGATTGAGCATACTGAATGGGTGTCCCCCATTGTAGTGGTGCCCAAGAAGAACGGGAAGTTGCGAGTATGTATTAACCTTAAAAAAGTTAATGCCGCTACGATCAGAGATAGTTATCCACTTCCAATCACGGAACACCTGTTGAAGCGTGTTGCAGGCAAGGAAGTTTATAGCTTCCTTGATGGATTTTTAGGTTACAATCAAGTAGCCATTGCCCCAGAAGATCAACACAAAACGGCTTTTGCCACAGAGTGGGGAATCTTTGCATTTCCTGTGATGCCATTGGGGCTCACCAATGCACGTGCAATGTTCCAAAGGCTCATGTGTCATGTCTTCAAAGAGTTCTTGCGAAAGAGCTTAGAAGTGTATGTGGATGATTTATGTGCTCATTCCCAAGAAAGAAGATTTCACATCCCTGAGCTCAGACAAATCTTCAACAAGTGTAGAGAATATCGAGTGTGTCTGAACCCAGAAAAGTGTGTGTTCATGGTGCGGCAAGGTAAAATCTTAGGTCATATTGTTTCTAAGAATGGAATCTCAACAGATGAAGATAAGGTACGCGCCACAGAGGAGCTGCCAAGGCCAAGGAATGTTAAAGAGGTACAAGCCTTTATGGGCCATTGTGGATATTACCGTAGGTTTATCCACATGTACGCGATCATAGCTAGACCCCTTTATGCCTTGTTGTCTAATTTTCAGTGGAACGACGAATGTGAGAATTCTTTCAATGAACTGAAGAAACGTTTGTGCACGGCATCAATACTGACCACTCCTGATTGGAATAAACCATTCCATGTCCATGTGGATGCATCCAATCACGCCATAGGATGTGTGCTAGCACAACCCACAGGTGAAGGAAACTTAGATTTGCCCATAGCATATGCTAGTAGACAGCTCACCGCAGCTGAACAAAACTATACCAGAGCTGAGCGAGAAGGCTTAGGCATGGTATATGTTGTGAAGAAGTTTAGACACTATTTATTGGCCAACAAGTTCAAGTTTTTCACTGATCATCAAGCTTTGTTATATTTGGTCAATAAACCTTGCAATACTGGACGCTTAGTAAGATGGTTCCTCTTACTAATGGAATATGATTTTGAAGTTGTTGTCAGGAAAGGTAGAACCCACCTTCGGGCAGATCACCTTTCTTGCATCACTTCAGGAGAGTCACCGCAAGGAGTATCTGATGAATTACCCGATGCTTATCTGTTCAATTTAGAAGTTGTTCCTAAATGGGCAAATAAGTTGGTACCAGTCCTAACTTTCTGACCTGCGAATAAGAATGTGAAAACATCACAAGAAGAAATTGTAAAATCACAAAAGTATCACATACTGGCAGGAAGCATGTACAAACAAGATATAGAAGGTGTATTAGCTTGCTGTGTCGAGGATGATGAACATAGTAGCTGGTTGCAACAAGCCCATGAAGGATTGCTAGGAAATCACTATTCTAAACAACGAACATTGCAGAATCTAAAACGTTTAGGAGTGTATTGGCCTAGCATGGACAAAAAAATACATGAGTGGATTAAGAATTGTCCAATGTGCAGAGAGAGACCACCAATAGAGCATGCCACCCTTTATCAAGTGTCATTAATTCCTGATTGGAGTGCTCCATTGGTAGAGTTTATGAGATCGGGAAGATTACCCAAAGAGGCTAGTCTAGCAAGAAGACGAAGCATGGAGCAAGAGGCTCAAGGCTATGCCTTAGTAGGAGACAACCTATACCGAAGAGGCAAAGATGGTTATCTAAGGTTGTGCGTTCACGAATCAGACTATTTGAAAGTCTTGGAAACTGCACACAACGGTGTTGCAAGTGGACACTTCGTTCCTGATCGAGTAATCAAGACCATTCTATTTTCAGGACTTTGGTGGCCCACTCTTCATATGGATGCTCATACCTATGTGAAGAAATGTGACACATGCCAACGTGCACAATATCCAATTAGAAAAGACGAGATGCCTTTGAGGCCAATGATGGGAGGGCGTGCATTTTCCAAGTGGGGCATAGACTTCATAGGTCCTATTAACCCCCCAGCTAGAAACTCCCATGCAGAGTATATTATTGTAGCCACAGATTACCTTACAAAGTGGGTAAAAGTGAAAACCACAACAAAGAATGATGCTCAGACTACGGCTAAGTTCTTATTTGAGAATGTGTTCACGAGATATGGGCTACCAATAGAGTTAGTGAGCGATAGAGGCACACACTTCTTGAATGAGGTCATTGAAAATCTTCTCCAAAAATTCTTGGTGATACATAAGAAGTCTGCCCCTTATCACCCACAAGCTAACGGACAAGCCGAGAGCACCAATAAGATCCTCTGTAACGTATTGACAAAACTGGTAAATAATAAACGCTCTGATTGGGACAAACAACTTCATCATGCTGTTTGGGCTTATCGAGTTGCCTACAAAACGGTACTCAACGCCACCCCATTTCAGATGGTCTTCGGACAGAATGCTGTGCTACCATTAGATTTCTTAATCCCTGCCTTAAAAGTAGCACAAGAGTATGAGTGGAATGGGCATGAATTGTCCTCTAGGATCTTTGATCTCGAACGCTTAGGTGAGACGAGGCTACAAGCGGAAGCAGACATCTACGCTGCAAAGAAGAGGCAAAAGGCATACTTTGATGCACACATCAAGGATAAGGGATTGAAAGAGGGAGATCTAGTGTTGGTTTATACACTAAAACAACATGCCCGTAAGTTGGAAAAAAGAGGATACGGACCCATGATCATTAATAGAATTTCCACTAGTGGTGCAGTTCAGTTGGCCACTCTAGAAGGAGATATCTTGCCAAACTATATTAGTGGATGTAGAGTCAAGTTATACCAAGAACCTCTTACAGAGGATATGCTTACGAGACTCAACACTGCTAAGAAGCAAAAAGAAGAGGAGCTAAGGGTGAGGGAAGAAGCACAGGCAGAGGCTAGAGAGCGTATTAAGCGAAATAAGTTAAGACAACTAAGCCTAGATGTCAACTCATAAGCCCCAAAATATCACATGGATATGTGCCAAAAATCGGGCATAACTACTTCTCAAGTCATTGACCGACGTCCCTTTGTGACCATAGAGATAGGACAAGAAAAGAGTGCTAGGACTGTGAAAGCATTGATTGACTCAAGTGCAGCAAGTAGTGCAGTTAGACTATCCTACTGCCAAGACTTGCAGTTGAACATCAATCCTATAGAAGCTTATCTCATAGGATTGGGAGGTGTGGAATCCCCTTGTTTGGGTGAGGTGGAACTTCCCATCTACCTTCAAGATGTTCCAATGAAAGTCAAAGTGCTAGTGTGTCAAGATGAGAACCTTACAGAACCACTTGTCTTGGGTCAAGATTGGATCTATGACCATGCAGTTAACTTAAACCTAAGAAGTTAAATTCTTCAAGTTTGGGTACATGAACAATGCATTACATTAGGATTAGCGAACTGCATGCTCACAGATCATGGAACCACACACTCTCTTAGTTCTTCTAAGACTAATCATATGGAAGAAGATGTGGTATGTGTCAAAAGCTCTATGATGCAGAAGGAGTCAATCGTGGAAGAACAGGTTCGAAGGCAGGTGGATCTTTCTTCTTCTCCAAAGACTCAGGTGACCATAGTAGTTCCACCACAAAGACAAACACAACTGTTCACGACAACTGCTAAAGCAAATAGAAAGACATCCTTCAACAAGAAAGCAGTTCTGGGCATGACGCAGATCTGGGTACGCAAAGGAGCGCAACCTCCAGCCTTGCCCTCACAAACCCCATCCAGGCAATCCAACCAGGCTAGACGACGAAGGAAGAAGCTCGGACAAGCTCAACCACAAGATTTTCGACAAATTTGGGTGCCTAAGAAATTAGTTGCAGCTCAACAAGGGCGATTGCACATGTGGGTACCCAAGGAGCTCTTACGTCCGCAACAACCTATGCTCTCCCATACGCGAAAGGTCTCAACAAAGAAGCCAAAAAGAGAAAAGGGTAAGAACCACGTACAGAGACCGAAAGAAGATCAAATCAGCTCTTCAACAATAGTAGGAAGATGTGCAAAAAGTATATGGGTTTGGAAGCCAAAAGTACAAGTAGCCTCCACCGAACCAAAGCGCCAACCACAGTGGATACCACAGTTCAGAAAGCATCCAAAGAGGAAGACGCCTGAAGTAATCTCTACAGTGCCAAATGTTGTTCTAAAATGGATCCCTATAAGGAGGAAGGATCAGTTGTCATCTCAAGATCCAGTAGATACCTTTACGATAGATGGCATCAACATCCACAACTAACATCGAAAAGCCTCGACGAGCGAAAACCATGTGCTCCTTGCACAACCAGTCTTTTGCACCATTCAAGTTATGCATTTCCAAAGTATGCATTAATATAGGGCCACATTACAGGGCCGTGCATAGACACATTGGAGAGTCCCATGCACAAGAGCACATTGACATATGTCAACTATTTTTTCTGATACTAACATGTGTCTTTTTGTTTGGTGACATTGTTCCTCAAAAAAAAAAAAAAAAAAAAAAAAAAGAGAGAAGAGAGGAAGCACTTGTTCCCAGGTTTGGCTCATGAAACATGAATGAGTCATGCTTGGTTAAAGTTGGAACTGCTGATTACTCGGCATTTATCAGTTTGGATAGAAGTGTGTCTCGGCTAGCAGATGATATAATTGTTGCCTTATCTCGTAGATGTCAAGAACTTGGCATGAACATGGCATCCACAACTATGGTTTCCTCTTACTATGGTAGGAGTGAAGAGCATCCAGGGAGATATCTGCAAGGGGTAGTTCTGGTAACCTGCAAATCTTTGTATGTATACTGGATGAGAAGACTCCTGCTTATGGTGAGCTAGAGAGAATATGTGAAACTAAGATTGGTGTAGTTATCAAATGTTGTTTGTCAAGGAATATAAAGAAATTCAATTCTCTGTATTTGGCAAATGATGCTTTGAAAAGAGGAGACAAGATCAGCCATTCAAGAGATCTCATCAGTGGACCATCAACATGGACATTCATCAACAAATCAGTTCCATCCCAAAGGCAAAGTGTACAACACGAAGAGATGAACATCGATTGACCTTCTCCATGGTACGTATCGTTACTTTGGAAACATCATAACCATGATAGCTTAGGAAACCTCTTCGTCGACATACCCTTGAGCATTTAGCTCAAGAACCCCAATTTTTGCACCATACTTCTTCCGATGCATTTTCCAAGTAAGCATGCATAGGGCTACATTACAAGGCCATGCACAAGGCACATATTTTCCTCAACCCATGCACGAACACACTTACCCATCATCCACTATGGGTTATGAGTACTTAGCATGACTACTATGAACATCAACTTTGGAAGATCTAGAGGACATCAACAGAGACTCACAACGATACAGTCATGCTGGAATCCAATGAAGAAGCACATACCAAGGCACTACAACTTGCAAAGGCTCGCAGTGACAGATGAAGAACCGGACAACCAACCCTGCCACATCTGGAAGCCAGACGACTTTTGTGCCTCTCAAAGCACTACTTGGAACAACCACTACAACAAGGGTCTGTCAGGGACGACAGACTCGAGAGGGGGGGGAGTGTTGGAACTCAAGGTCAAGCACAAGCATGGAAGCACAAGAAAGGTGGACACACACAAGAAGGAGCAAGTAGAGAGCTCCAAGAAGTGTATGTCAAATCTTCAGAAGAAATCCCTACAAAAATAGTGATTTTCATCACTAAAAACCATTGTAAATACCATTTTCTATTTTTATAACTCCATTTTGTTCAAGCCGAGGAGTCCTCGATCTTGAGGAGTATTAGAAGTACCATTGTACCAATTTTCATAATTTTTAGACTTCGTTTGAGCCCTCAAATAAGCCCTGGAACCTAATTTTTAACTAGGCTGGACACTAGGTCTAGACAGGGCCAAAACTACTCAAAAAACTATAAAAAGAGCTAGAGAGCTCATTTTTGGGGTTAGCTTGTTAGAGAATAGAGCTTTTGTAAGAGAACGCTTTTGCAATCAAAGCTTTCCATTGTTCCTCTCTTTGATCTTACCTTGTGCGCGTGTGTGTATGTGTGTGCATGTTTGTGTGCTTTCACTCACGCACTAGGGCCTTCACTTGCTCGTGGTCTTCATACCGGTCCTCATGTCTCCGCGGATTGACAAGTAAAGGAGGTGGTGCTTACGCTTGAGCTACACCAAATTTTGGCACCGTTGCCGGGGAGAGAGCTTCGAGGACGAGCGTTGTGATGATAAGATCGTAGATTTGCGACGTTGGAAGGTAAAAAAACTGTCATTTTTGTTCATTTTCTGATTTTTCTTCTTCATCTTCATCATCATCACCATCTCCATCTTCTTCCATCTTCTTCTTCATAGAAATTTCTTGTTTTTTAGTGCATTTTCACCATTTTCATACCATTTTTCATGCATTATTGTGTGAGAAGGAGTTAGGAAGTGCAAGAGAGTGCAAGCGCTGTGTTTTTTCATGATTTTCTGCACATACGGAGCTCGCCATTGCTCGGCGCTCAGAAATTCGAAGTCCCCGCCAAAAAACACGATTTTGTTATGAAAATCGCGATTCTGTGAAAATTCAATTTTTTTTTGAAAATCGCGATTCTTTGTTTCCCGCCTAAAAGCCTTTTGAAAAGAACACGATTATGTGGTCATTCTCAGAATCGCGATTCTGTGGTTGTGCTCAAAATCGCGATTCTCACAAATCACGATTTTCAGCTAAAAACACGATTTTGTGAAAAGACGATTCTCTGAAAATCGCGATTCTGTGAAAATTCAAGTTTTTTTGAAAATCACGATTTTCTGTTTCCCGCCTAAAAGCTTGCTGAAAGAATCACGATTCTGTGGTCATTCTCAGAATCGCGATTCTGTGGTTGTGCTCAAAATCGCCATTCTCACAAATCACGATTTTCAACCAAAAACATGCTTCAGTGAGAACACGATTTTGTGAAAACACGATTCTCTGTTGACAATCGCGATTTTCATGTCAAAAAACATGATTCTGTGAACCACGATTTTGTGAAAAACAGGATTCTCTCAAAAACACGATTTTCTGTTGGCAATCGCGATTCTCTAAAAACACGATTCTCTGAGACAAAATCACGATTCTCTAAAAACATGATTCTCTGAGACAAAATCGCGATTCTCAAAAACACGATTCTGTGAAAACACGATTTTGTGAAAACACGATTTTCTGTGACAATCGCGATTTTCAAAAAAACACGATTCTCTGTTGGCAATCACGATTTTCAGAACAGGATTTTCAAGAACACGATTGTCATCCCAAAATCGCGATTTTTTTATCATTCTCAAAATTGCGATTTTCAAGCCAAAAACATGATTCTGACCAAACCCGATTGTCATACAAAATCACGATTCTCTTGAGATTCACAGAATCACGATTCTCTTGAGATTCACAGAATCGCGATTCCCTTGAGATTCACAGCATCGCGATTCTCTTGAAGTTCACAAAATCGCGATTCTCTTGATTTCACAAAATCGCGATTTTTTCCAAAAGGTCCTGTTTGCCTGTTTTGACCCCCAGGAGCCTGATTTGACATAACTTTTTCATCCAAAGTCCATTTTTTGAGCTCTATAGCTCGTTGGAAAGCTCGTTTCGAATCCTACACGACCTCAACTGTTTTTTATAAGAATAATGCGTTGATTTTCAGATAGACTAATTTGAAGTTGACCCTCAAGTGGGATCGAGAAACCAAAGGGGCTCCAAAGGATTTTTTTTTTGCAATACCAAGAGGGAAAAAAATTGTATCATGGGAAGGAAAAAAGCAAAAGAGAGAAGAAAGGAGGCTAAGATGGGAAAAGAGAAGGGAGATGAACATGAAGTGCATGAAATAATCTCACATGAGGATGAAACATCTAGAGAAAAATTGCAAGGAGTCAAGGAAACGGGGAAAATGTCTAAGGGGGTTGGATCCTTATTTGCAACAAGAGAATATGATAATACTTTTGTGGATATCAGAATAGGATATGACCATAGAAGGTTGGGTGTTTATATCAATCCTAATTGTGAGTGGAATTTAATTCATATTGACCTAGTGGTCATTATCTTATAGAACATTCAACCAACAACTCACTCTTCTATCCTCATGGATGGTGAACATTATGAATGCATGGGTCAAGTTGTGTTGCCTGTTATGGTGGATGATGTGCAATTTTCGGAAACATTCTTTGTCATGGATTGTATAGATGAAGACTTGATCATTGGCACCCAAAGGTTCATTACACAAAATCATCAAGAATTTGAGGTGTCTTCTCCACCTATTACCCGTGCTTCTACATATATGTCTATGGAAAATCCTAATGACTATCCACCTTATGATAATTGGGGGAAAAATCATCTTTTCAAAGAGTGTGCTTTTCATGAAAATTTTTTTCTTTCTACTCATGTTTTTGAATCTAATCCTTCTTTGAGTAAATCACAGGAAACCTTGGAGAATGGAGAAATGGAGGACTCCAAGTGTTTGGGGGATGTGGAAGGACCCTCTCTTCTTGTAAATTTGGATTCCCTTCCTGAAACCATAAGCAGGGATGATCTACACTCAGACCATCAAGAAGGAGATGATCAACCAATGCTTTGTATCACTGATGTGGAACATGATGTCGACTCTAGGGTGAATCATGACAATCCATCACCCATTTGTACATCTAGAGATTTGATGTGTAATACGGATAAATGTCTCGACGAATCTCTAGATCAATCTCAAACCACACAACCCATTGTTTCCGTGCATAAGCCTGATGTGTGTATAGAAGACCAACCTCTGTTGCATTCCCCATGTAAAGATGAGTTTTCTCAAAAAACTCACATAGGAGGCCAAAAAGACCCTTACATCAATAGACAGCAATCCCATTTTCTTGATAATGTCAAGCAAATTTGGGTGGCCAAGAAATTACTTAGAGCCAAACCAAACCACACTATAATATGGGTACCAAAGAAAGCCCTTGTGCAAAATCATCCCCCTCACACTAGACTTCAAAATCTATGGTCTAGGCCTACCATGACTTATCTTCAAGAAAGACCACTCCCACTCCAAGGATCCCAAACAATCAAGCCAAAACTCAAAAAAAATCTAGGGGGAGAGTTCAAGGCAACAACCTGCACAACAAAGACACCAAGGCAAGGTAAGGGACTGAATCAAGCACAGAGCTCCAAAAAGATCAAAGAACCTCTTCTGCAAGGATATGGGTTTGGAAGACGAAAGCACCGATAGCATCCGTGAAAGCAAAGAACCAACCACGATGGATCAAACCCTCAAGAAATCAATCAAACATGAAGCGGCCAAAGGTGATCACGTCGCACTCAAATACCCTTCTCAAATGGATCCCCATAAGAAGGAATGATCAATTGTCATCTCGAGATCCCATGGATACATCCAAGAAAGATGGCATCAACATCCACAAGTAACATCAAGCCTCGACGAGCGACAACCATGTGCTCCTTGCACAACCCTGTCTTTTGCACCATTCAGGTCATGCATTTCCAAAGTATGCATTAATATAGAGCCACATTACACGGCCGTGCATAGACACAATTGAGAATCCCAAGCACAAGAGCACATTGACATATGTCAAATATTTCTATTGATACTAACTTTTGTGTTCTTGTTTTGTGATATATTTTTTTCCCAAAAAAAAAAAAAAAAAAAAAAAGAGAGAGAGGAAGCACTTGTTCCTAGGTTTGGCTCATGAAACCTGACTGAGTCATGATTAGTTGAAGGTGGAACTGCCGATTACTGGGCATTTATCAGTTTGGATAGAAGTGTGTCTTAGCTAGCAGATGATATAATTGCTGCCTTATTTGGTAGATGTCAAGAACTTGGCATGAACATGGCATCCATAACTATGGTTTTCTCTTACTATGGTAGGAGTGCAGAGCTTGAAGGTCCGCAACTTGAGTGATGATTAACTACTGCATGTACGAGAATATCCAAGGAGATATCTACAAGGGAGACATGATCAGCCACTCAAAAGATCTCATCAATGGACCATCAACACGGACATTAATCAGCAATGTTCAATCCCAAAGGCCAAGTGTACAACACGAAGAGATGAATATCGATCGACCTTCTTCATGGTACGTATCTTTACTTTGGAAACATCATAACCATGATAGCTTAGGAAACCTCTTCGTCGGCATACCCTTGAGCACGTAGCTCAAGACCCCCAATTTTTGCACCAAACTTCTTCCGATGCATTTTCCAAGTAAGCATGCCTAGGGCTACATTACAAGGCCGTGCACAAGGCACATCTTTTCCTGAACCCATGCACGAACACACTTACCCATCATCCATTATGGGTTATGAGTACTTGGCATGACTACTATGAACATCATCTTTGGACGATCTAAGGTCATCAATGGAGACTCATAACGACACAATCATGCTGGATTCCAAGGCAGAAGCACCTACCAAGGGACTACAACGTGCAAAGGCTCGCAGTGACAAATGAAGACTCGGACAACCAACCTTGCAACATTTCGAAGAGACGGCTCTGGTTCTTTCGAATGGACACTCCCTCTCAAAGCAACCTAGAACAACCATTACAACAAGGGTTTGTCACGGACAACAGACTCGAGGGGGGGGGAGTGTTGGAACTCAAGGTCAAGCACAATCATGGAAGCACATCAGAAAGGTGGACACAAGGTCAAGCACAATCATGGAAGTACATCAGAAAGGTGTACACACACAAGAAGAAGGAGCAAGTAGGGAGCTCCAAGAAGTACATGTCAAATTAGCAGAAGAATCCCTTACAAAAATAGTGATTTTGATCACTCAAACCATTGTAAATATCATTTCACCTTTTTGCAACTCCATTTTGTGCAAGCCGAGGAGTCCTCGAGCTTGAGGAGCATTAGAAGTACCATCATACCAATTTTCATAATTTTTAGACTTCGTTTGAGCCCTCAAATAAGCCCTGGAACCTAATTTCGTGTCCTGCATGGGGTACTAGAGGATGTATGATAAGGGTGAGATTGGTCCTGACTGGCCACGTTTGGAGACACGCATGCCACAAGTAGATTAAGCAAGAGGGGAGACCCTCAGATTTGTCTAGATGCCCATCTGCTCTACCTGGCAACTACCTTGTTCCATGCTGCACCCTATTCCTAACTGTTTTTGTACCAAATCCACCTTTACCATCACTTATCACTTCCTTTATCTTACTACCTTGGAAACCCATTTCACCTTATTGCCACTTGTAATCTTTGAAGGTTGATTTCAAAAAGTCTCCATGAAATTCCAGTCGGGTTCCAAGTGCCAGGAAAAATCCTTAGACATGGGCTGGCCAGGTACCTTCTAGGGCCAACTGGTCAACCTCCCATCCCATGGTCTAGGTTGTCATTCTTATCCTACTTGTCTTCTGGTCTACTTCATCATTCGGTCCAGCAAGTGAGCTTGACATTCAGCTCCTTCAAGTCAAGTTCTATAAGCATTCAGCAAGTGGTTTAGCCATGCTCTCCCTCAGCTGGACGAGTCAGATGAAGTCCAGCCGTCACCCAAGGCTCTTTTGCTACGAAGTCTTTCTTCCAGCTCCCCCCTTCCTCGTAGTCAATTTCCTCGACCATGAGGAGGTCAATCCTTATCCTCCCTTAGTCAGCTTACATCAGCCCCTATGGGTCGACTTTCACCTCATCATGGTTGACAAGGTCAGCATGTGATTTACTACAGCACCAGTCGGGTCGATATTTTTCTTAGCCTAGCACTCCCGCACCAGCCAAGTCTACTTTTCCCAGGCCCAGCACTTCACCAGCCAGAACAACCTTTCCCAGTTAGGTTGAGGTTTTCCCAGGTGGACCCCTCCAGCTTGGTCGACTTCTTCCCATAGGTCAACTTAACTTCATGCCATTGGACTTAGTTTCCATTAGCTGCAGCAAGTCTCCTTTAAACATTTCATTAGGTGCAGCAAGTCTTCTTTAAACATGCAGGTTGATTTCATGAGTTACAGCCAAGGTAGACTTTGGTACCCCTCCCCAGGTAGACTTCAGTCCTAATTTAGGTTGACTTCATCTAGAAGGCACTCCCGAGTTGGTCCACTTTCCTTCCAGCAGGTGGACCTTGTCACATCTAAGCAGGTGAGGAGAATCTCATACATTTCGTCAAGCTTATTGCAAGCTTTTTGCACTATCTATTACATTTAACACAATCACAGAAAACAGTCAAATACATTGTTTATGTCATTTAACTAAATTATCAGATCCTCACCATCTATAATTCCATTTACCTCACTTTCCTTGAAGGCATTGAAAGAACTCATTTCAGACAATTTTTGCTGTTCCCACAAGACCTTTTCATCTGAAAGGCTATTGAGTTTTTGCTCAGTTTCCTGGAAAACAATTACAGTTATATTCATAATTTAGAAAATAAGAAATATTCTCTTCAGTTTCAAAAATTCTCAAACATTATGGCATTTTAGGAGAGTTGAAAGCATGAGAAATCCTGATAAGTGCACATATTATGTGTGAATGTGCATGCCATTCTATAGGAACATAATATTCAAACGGACAAGGCAATTCAAACTCTTTACACATATATATGTGATCCTTTTCTCACCAGAAGCCTGCTTCATTTCTGTTATTCTATGATTTGAACATGAATCATATCTAGCATACAATAACGATTTGGAAACTATTTCTTTCTTAAAGGAAGATGTCACACACAAACGACAAAATTGAATGCACTTTTGCTAAGCTGCTGTCACTGAAAACCTCTCTATATGCTTGTCCACTTCCAAGATGGGCCATTGATCTCATTTATAATAGCTGATAGCAAATGCTGCAGGAAGGTTTACATGGCAGAGAAGCTAAATAGTGTAAACATACAGCATCATATGCAAGCAACAACTTGAACAAACAATGTTGTTGCTGCCGCTGTTGTTGTATGAGACCAAAAAGAGAAAAATGCCAGATCAATAACAATCTCATCAAATTGCAAGTACACAGCAGAAGGCAACTCCAAATGTATATCTGTTAAGCCTGCTGATGTGGTTTTATTGGAGCATTCTGCTGGAAATGTTCCACCCAAGATCTTTGCATATACAAGCAATAGAATCACAAAATAAAGAAGATGTTGCAGAAAGGTTTATAGATGTCTGTAGGTGAAATTAAACACTCATGTTTGACCGGTAGGGAGAATGAGGATGGCACCCGTCGTGAAAACATAATAATGAATGTAAAGGAAAGGATGAACAAGATGACAAATACACAACCAAGTACACAGTTGATTCACTTTCAGACAATTTACTCAGAGTACACACTGCATCCACACACCACGAGAACCTTACAAAATATAGCAAAGATGTAAATGACCAAAAGAAATGACCAAAAGGGGGATAGGGAAGAGAAGGGAACACTCTATGAGCAAGTTACAACAGCAAAGTACAAGGGGAAGAGAACAAAACTGAAGACTGAGATTAGTGGCCTCGTTGCATCATCTTTGAGTTCCTGTTGTCCAGACCATTAAGTATCATCGATGCTTCTTCCACTGCCATTGCTTGTGTCTATAGATCCTTTGGACTTCAAAGGCTCCTTTCCCTTACGCCTCTTCAGACTTCTCACGCTCCTTTCCTTACTGCTGCTTCTTATGTAGACTTGCTCCTGATCTTTAAGCACCTCACACTCCTTAGCTCCATTTCGTTGGAACCTTGTACAATCTTCTAACTATACCATGCATGTGGATGGAGAGGGTACGAGAGTACTATCATAGAGAATAGGCTCTACAGAAATATGAAATGAGTTATTGCTTTGGCTTGATCATGCCTCCTTTGGACAATCTTTAGTATAGCGATTGCGATTATCCAAGCTATTTGTGCAAGGTGGTGCATTCTCAGGAAGAAGGCACTTACTTTGGAAGTGACCATACTTGCCCCATCAAAAACACATAATGGGTCTCTTTGGGCGATTGCGTATTCCACCTCTTGCACCATTGGAACCATTTCCTACTCCAAGAGAAAAGTAGAAAATTGGAGCTCCCGGGCCTACCCAAGAATAGAAGGCTTCAGAATATGAGAAGCCTACCCCCAATAAGTCATAGGTTGTGCTGTTGGAAATCCTTCCAGGTAGTAGCACTCCTTACCCTCATGCCCCAGTTTTCCACAGAACTGGCAAGTGACATTGATGGGGCAGTCCATGTGTTTGTTCTTGTTTATTACATATGGTGCACCAAAAAGTAGTTCTCACCTCTGTAAATTTGAAAAATAATTTTATGGTCTAAAGCAAGCTCCTAAGCCTAGGAATCAGAGACCTATTTATCTACATATGCATATATGTGGATGACTTGATTATAACAGGAAGTGATGGTGCAAACATCAAGTGGATCAAAACCAAGCTAGGGAAGGAATTCAAGATTTCGTATCTTGAATATTTTCTTGTAATTGAAGTTATTTATGTAGAAAATGGTGTTTACCTAGATGAAAAGAAATACTTGCTACATGTACTTTATAAGGTATGGTATGAGCAGGTATAAGCCACTCACACAACTTCTGGATCCAAATACTAAGCTATGTGTTGATGAAGGACAGCCACTTAATGATATTTCATCATATAGAAGCATAATTGGAAGCCTCAATTATGCTACAATTACAAGGTCTGATTTGTCGTATGTTGTAGGAGTACTTTCACAATTTCTTAATGCACCTATTGATGTTCAAACTTCATATGAATGCCGCCAAGAGAGGGTTTAGGTACATCAAGCACTCAGTCAACGAAAGGTTGTATTACCTTGATAAAGATTAATCACAACCAAAGGGTTATGGTGATGCTGATTGAGCTAGTTCTAAGGAGGACAGAAAAAACACTTGTGGCTATGTCTTCATGCTACGACAAAGAGTCATCTCATGGATGGCCAAGAAGCAACCTAAAGTTGCATTATCTTCTATTGAGGTTGCAAAGCTCTAGCTACATGTGAGATCATGTGGCTCAAGAAGCTATTCTAGGATCTAGATATGAAGGTAAAAGAGTTTACTCTATTTGGAGATAACATCTCAAGCATTCATCTAGCAAGCAACCTAATGTTCCATGCAAGAGAGAAGCACATAAAGATCCATTATCACTTCATCGGAGAGAAGGTACTAGCAAAAGAAGTTGATATCAAGTACATCAACACCAAGGACCAATTAGCACATATCATGGCCAAGTCTATAGATGCAAATAAAAGCTACAAATGTTCAACGGCAAGCTCAACTTGAAGGAGATCAATGAAGCCTAGCACTTGAACTTGAGGGAGATTGTAGAATTCTAGATATCTAGCAAGCTGAAGTGTGTGAACCAATGCTTAAGTCAATGTGCCACATCAGCTACACTTTTCGGTGATGTCCAACAACCATGCCACGAGTTCTTATCAGCTGAACTTTCCTAACAAAAGTCAAGATCTTTTGGACATCTTATTTGAATTCAAATCTACATCAAACTTAAAGCATTATATAATGAGAACATTGGAGAGAGTTGTGGCATCCTCAATGTACATTTAGGCTCTCATTGAAGAGTGATCTCAAGGTCTAAGCTACCCTCTAGCTTAGCTAGCCCCCCTGCTAGCATATTCTCTGCGTAGACAGAGAATTTCATTAGCCTATATCTCATTGTGTGGCTTTTTTATTCATAATCAAGATAGCTCAACTTGTTGCTAGTCTTGTAAGATTTCTTTTGATTATAATCTCATTATCAAGTGTTCATTATTGTTGAGTATATAGAGCTTGAAATCTCACTAGTTTCCTCTCTACATATTACAAGTTATATGTGTGTGTTGATTACACATAGGTACATGCTGCCTATTTAGATAGTTGTTAGCTTGTCTTGTGCAAAGAAGTCGATACACCTCATATTATCCAATTCAAGTGATCCAAGGCTTCTTGGAAAGACATGAGAGTATTTTTTGAGCATGAAAAGGCTAAGATGTTCAGTCCTCTCGGACAAAGAGCAATTGAAGTTTTGGCCTACTATGGGTGGCAAATAGAGTGGTCCTCGGAAGGGTCCATTCTTCTTCTTCAATTTGGAGTGAATATTCCCCATCACCCTACATCCTTGTGGATCTACCTGTTGGCCCTTATCCACCACCATCCTCAACATCTGCACCCATTTTCATCTCCTATAACTTCTCCACCTTGACATGCTCTCTCTAGAATCCTTCTCACCCCTATTGCCCTCAATCTCACCTCCTCCCACCCCAATGATTACCAATCCCTTCTAAGGAGTCCACCCTATCTAATCGATCTTCGCATTTTCATTTCTCGAGCCTTGCCCGTGTTATCCTCTCCATCCAACTCCCTCCCACTAGCTCCGACCCCTGGTCTTTTACCCTCCTTGATGAGGCCATCCACTTTACTTGTTGCAAGAATGTGACTTCCATTGAATGGTTCGAGAACAGTGGATCCACCACGCATATGCAAAATCACTTCAACTCCCCCATCGCTTAGATCTGCCCCTTGTGGGCAGTGGGCACAACTTACTGCAAAGGATTCTTCCATCCTTACTGCCATGCAGATGCATATCTTGACAGTTTCAGAGCATCCCTCCACACTAGAGGAAGCCCCACTGCCATCCTCTCAATCCCCCCCCAAAACCATCTAGTAGATCTATTTCTTGGTTCTCATAGCTAGGAGCTTTTTTACTAACCCATTTTCACACCTCTCAAGCTAAGGCATAGTGGTTGTTATATTAGTATGTATTGCTTCGATAGCTGATCATTCTCACATTGATGTATTTTTGGTTGATTGCGGTTTTATCATGGCCTCCAAACCATTCTTGACAATAATATGTATGATTTCTTTCATTAATAAAGACCAATGACATCAATCAACTGCTGATTTCAACCATAAATCATGGATATTATCAATGATTTCAAACAAAAAACATGTCATAATTTATACCTTGAGGAGCTTTCTAAAGTTTCCATTCTCTTTTCTCAGCTCGAA
This sequence comes from Ceratopteris richardii, assembly GCA_020310875.1. Taxonomy (NCBI): domain Eukaryota; kingdom Viridiplantae; phylum Streptophyta; class Polypodiopsida; order Polypodiales; family Pteridaceae; genus Ceratopteris; species Ceratopteris richardii. The sequence goes on from MU264601.1 coordinate 20,296, forward strand.
TACTTCATGCTGTAATGCTTCAAACTCTGGATTCTCTTTGGTTACACTGCTTTTCTTCAATGCTTTGTGAACAACATTTTTCTCTTCGAGGCTCTCGATTGTTGTTGTGTCATCGTCAACGTGTAACATCATTCGATCTTTCAGTTGTGCACTTCCAACAGGTTTGACTAGCGGAACATTGCTGGAAACTTCTTGTGGTACTGCATCAGTTCTTTCAAGATCCTCTGACCTATTTGATGATCTTTTTTTCATCAGCTCTTTGAGGTACACACGCACTGCTCCTGACACTTTCTGCAGGGCCTGACAGCCTCGATACACTTGCAACATTTTTCATCAGCATTTTGCCTGTATTCTTTCCATGTGGATGCTCCCCTTTGGACTTCACATACTTTCTCATCATAACTGCATCAAAACCATCCAGAAGGTCTTCCGAATGGCTCTGGTAATCTATCTCCTGCAATACGAGATGGAGAATTAAAAGTAGACAGTGATAAGAATCAAGAATGTGGAAAATACATTTTCTTTCAAAAAGAGGGGGGGGGGGGGGGGGGGGGAGGGGGGGGGGGGGGGGAGGGGGGGGGGGGGGGGAGGGGGGGAGGGGGGGGGGGGAGGGGGGGGGGGGGGGGAGGGGGGGGGGGGGGGGGGGGGGAGGGGGGGGGGGGGGGGAGAGGGGGGGGGGGGGGGGGGGTTGGGAGAACAAAACCGGAAAAAAAAAAGGAAAAGGCAGCTTTGACCACCCTTTTTTATTTTTTAAGTACAGCAATTGGTTATCTTTCTAAAATCTGGGAAACATCATTCTTGTCCAAGGTGGGCAGTTTATTTCTCTTGATTCTCGAACATTCTAATTCTAGATCAAAATTTTGGCAGATGGTCATAACTTTCAATGAATAAACCTGCCTCAAGCATTAAAGTGCCTCTGGAAACAACTTCTGTTGGAAAATAGTTCCTATATATATGAAATAGATTAGGTAATTTATTATTATGGTTAACATGTACTTCAACTTGGTGCATAGAAGGCGTCACGTTGGCTTGAGTTCATGACAGATGGTGGATGAACTGTGGGGACCAAAGCTTCCATGTGGTGAAAAGAAAAGGGATGTCCAGCTGACTGTTGAAGCTGACTTTGTAAAAGAAAACAAGAACCTAAAACAGATCGTTAACAGATGAACTCTAAAAGAAATGTGGATCCACAGATTGCAATAGAGATTATGTGAAGGAGGAGCATGGAAGTAAGTAAAAAGAGTCAGAAAGGGTAAGACAGAACCCAAATGAAAGGCAAAAACCTAATCCAAATAGACAGAGCAAAAAGAAATGAAATCTGTGAACTGAATCAACGGATATGCCGTGTGAAACCCTTTAATAAGAATGAAAATAATTTAATTAGAACTGAAAATAATGAAACAAAGAAACATGAGGCTGTGGTAGGCTCGTTGAGGGTGGGTGGTGTGGGAGTAGTATCCCTCCTCTCGCAGCACCCACTCTCCTATATGTTCTAGCTCCATCACATACATCCTTATACAAATATACAGGTACATATCTACACACAGATATACATACATAAATACATACATACATACATACATACGACATACATATGCGTGTACATACATACATACGTACTTATAGAGATAGAGAGATAGGTTGAGAGAGAGAGAAAGCGAGAGAGAGAGAGAGAGAGGCGGATAGATAGATACATAGATAGATAGAGTGAGAGAGAGAGAGAGAGAGAGAGAGAAAGAAAGAAAGAAAGTCATATTAACATCTACCAAAAGGGCAAACTTGGCCTATGAAACAAAAACATGCCCAACTGTGGTCATCTCTGTGTATCGATGAAAAGAAAAGTACTCACTACAAAAAAATCTCTGTGGGCTGAAAACAGCAAGATGATGGTGTACCTAGCAATGATGGAGTAGTGGAGAAAAAGTAGTGGTGTGTGGGGGAGCGTGGCTCTAACTCTGCAGATAATGGCCACCTACTACATGGGGACATATGTGGGAGTGAATATGTATACCCTAACTCGTACAAATAGGTGGAGGAGGGTGGAGTATATGGTACATCGGCGGTGGACTCGACACCTCCTTCAAGAGGGTGAAGAGGTTACAACAAAGGAGGCTATGGAAGCTCGAGAGGTACATTCAACAACAACAATGGCTATAACAACAACTCATACAACAACAATAATTATCAAGGAGGATACAGAGGAAGGAGAGACTACAACAATTATGGAGATGATCAAACTCAAGAGGATTCATTACTTCTGATGAACATGACCATGACGCAGGGTGAAGCAGATGAACATGTATTCTATATAGACTCAAGTTGCTCAAATCATGTAGTAGGGATTCAAGAATATAGCTCTACTCTCAGACTTCGAGGATCCAAGGAATAGACATGAAGTCCAAACAGAAGATGACACAAGGCATCCAGTGGAGAAGATAGGAAATGTGAAGACTTCAGATGGTAATATGAACCTATTGAGCAAGGTATTGTATGTGCCAACTATCGCCAAAAATCTAATAAGTGTAGCATAGATTGTTGAAAAAGGATTGCAGGCAAGATTCACAAAGAATGGAGCATTTGTTGAGGATCCACATTAGGGATTCAAAAGGATAGCAAGAGGAGAAAAGTCAAGTAGACTATTTACATTTGAGCTCCAATATACTAGAAACATTGCATTGGCACAAGAGGCTAGCTCATATAGATGAAAGGGCTTTGAAGCAAATCAGTAGGGATCACACTGTGCTTGGTCTACCAAATATCTCCAAACAACACATGATTTACAAATGTAGTGCTTATCAATTTGGAAAGTCTCACAGGAAAGAATCTCGCCTCTGTTGGACAAATGGTTGACCAAGGATTACAAGTCAGGTTCAATGCTGATGGGTTATATGTAGAAGAGTACAAGGAGGATGGAAGATTGATTGCCAAAGGAAACAAAGTGGGTAGGATGTTCACCTTAAATGTGAAAATTCCTGAAATGAATGCAGCCATGTTTGCAAAAGGTGCAGGAGTTATTGCTGATATAGAGATCTGGCACAAACGAATTGGACATGCAAACTTGCAGAGGCTCAAATTGATGCAGTCAAAGGAGATTGTCAATGGACTACCAAATTTCAAAGTTGCAAAAATGTGAAAGGTATGTGCAGCATGTCAATTCGATAAATAGACAAGAGCATCATTTTTGCATGACAAGCGTATTCGTGAGAATGTACTAGAGATAGTACATACAGATGTTTGGAGTCCTGCAAAAACCACATCTATGGGCGATTGCACGTTTTATGTTACTTTCATTGATGACCATACACGAAAAGTATGGGTATATTTCATGAAAGAGAAGAGTGAAGTGTTCACTCACTTCCATAATTTTAAGGCTATGATGGAAAAATAGACATGAAAGTATATTCACATATAAGGTCTGATAGAGGAGGTGAATACATGTCAAACGACTTCAACAATATATATAT